>JADPWL010003193.1:0-60001 GCA_019059595.1 Marasmia exigua | reverse complement strand
AATGAATGAATGAATGAATACTGCATTTATTTCGACACACATATATAAGACAGGAGAGAAACAGAGGTTTTATACACAAAATTTTGACATAACAATACAAAAAACAAAACAGTTACAATAATTACATGCAAGAAAATGCGTGTGCCGAAACAGGCGCCCGCTCAGCATAATGTTGTGACGTGGCGGGTTACCCGTGTGTCGTTTGTCTGTTGCGGTATTTTAAGTAGGGTAAGACATGTTTGTCGGAACAGACACACATCACTAGGGGCAGCTTAAATGCGACCTTACCAGACCAGTAAACAGGTCCATCTTCCCCCTTGGCTTGGCGCACAGATCCTGCTCGTACTCCAGGAAGACTCTAAGGTGCGAGTCGTTCCTGAAGACAGGGTGAGCCGCCAGGCGCTGCAAGAACACCTCGTGCATGGCGACTGTCTTCTTAAATGTCGCCAGGTATTCACTGAGGGAGATGATGGAAGAAAATATGAATCACAACATCACATACATTGATCTGACTCCGAGATAGGTAGCTCAAGTACTTGTGTTACGGATGTCAGAATCATCAGTGGGATTACAAATATATACCGTTATTTTTTTATCGTTTACATCACGAAAACCTCATAATAGTTATCGTAAGTGAAGTCCATTTAGCATGTTAGATCAACAAAATAACCGAAGAAATATCAGCTATAATGTATCAATACGGGGATTATCACGATATTTATTATGTGAAACAACATTGTGTACTCACATATTTGGCTCGACGTTTCGGCTACGTTACAGCAGCCGTGGTCGCGAGCGGACCACCGCCGGAGGCACCGGGCGGAGTGGTGAGTCCGCTCGTGACCATTACCTACATTGATACATTATAGTTATAATGCAACTTGAAAATCTAAAAAACTAAATATCAGCTATTCCATGTAATATAGAATACCCAGCAGTAATGTATGGAACAGCTGTTTATTTTAGCTTATTTTGTTGATCTAACATGCTAAATGGACGACGGAATTATAGATCACACATACAGAGAAAAATCGTAAACTATAAATTAATTGTTTTTTTTTATGTGATAGGACGGCTAAGGAATGGAACTCTCTGCCGGAAGATGTGTTCCCTGAAAGATATGATCTGGAAATATTCAAGAAAAGAGTGAATAAGCTGTTACTAGACAGATATGATCCATCCTCGGCCACGTCATCATTTACCATCAGGTGAGATTGTGGCCAAATGTCTGGCCAAATAAAAAAAAAAAGGTATCAGACGAGCTGACGGATCAACTGATAGTTAGCAATTGTCGCCGCCACGGTTTGAAATTATCAAGATAAATATGTCCTTTGATAATTATCGAGATAATTATCAAGATAATTATCCGATAATTATCAAACAGATATAAGCCTAGTAATCCTTTTTTAACTGATATTACATATCAATATTTTACGTTAGAATCAAGTGATTAAAATAAATTAGAGACATTTTACAATCAAGGTCAACTTTTATTTTTTTACTTTTATAATTTCGTGTATAATAACTTGCAAACCAAAATACGAGCAGTTAATCAACTAATTATATAATACTTTTACAACGATAATACTTGTACTTATTTAATTAAAATAAATTGATGAGTGGAATATCATCTTCATCAACCTCAACTGCGTTAACTGGACGGGGGTTTTCTGTATCTGAATAACAAATGGCAAATATTTTCGATTATACTTATCAAGATATTTATCAACCAATATTTATCTTGATAATTATCACTTCAAACCCTGGTCGCCGCCCATGGACACCTGCGACACCAGTGGACTCACAAGTGCGCTGCCAACCTTTAAACCCCTACCCCTTTTTCTCCGGATTGGGCCTCCGGCACACTCACTCACGCAGCGAAACACACCACAGTGCTGCTTCAAGCCGGTTTCCTGTGAGGCCTTGGTATCACTAGAGGTCTAGTAATTTAAATACCGGGCCGTGATCTCAGGGTCCTAGGTTCGATATCCGGGTCGAGCAATAAGTATGTTTCGATTTTTTCGAACACTGCTCGGGATTGTGATCACCAATCTGCATTCGGCAAGCGTGGTGATTTTTTGATTATTTTTTTATGAGAGGTGGCAGACGAGCAGACGGATCACCTGATGGTAAGCAATTCCGCCGCCCATGGACACCCGCAACACCAGTGGATTAAGCCTAATCCCATTAAAAGTAGCTATGACTTGATTTCTATGATGGAGACCTTTGCCCTGCAGTGGGACAGTCTATAGGCTGATACGTTACTTTGGTATCATTCCGGCCGAGCCGGCCCATTCATGCCGAAACGTGGCTCTCCCACGGTCAATAAACTTGACTAGAAACATAGAGTACTCACTCCTCGAGCTCCTCCTTCATCTTGAGGAACTCCTCTCGCGTGAGCGCACCTTCGCCCTCGCCGAGCCGCTGGAGCTTCTCGCGCGACGCGTCGAAGTCCGGCCGAGGGGGCGCCGGCGGGATCTAACGGGAAAAAATAAACTATGTATGTCAAACTAATATTGTGAATATGCGAGGGTAGTCGACCTGCGTCCCGACGGTAGTAGAATAGTTACTCCCTCAATACTTAAGGTGACGGGTAGGACACACTAACGACGCCAAATAAACTCTAGCGGTCAAGGTAGTTACAGAAAACCGGCGTGAAGCAGTGCATGCGCTGTATTTCGCTGCGTGAGTGAGGGTACCGGAGGCCCAATCCAGGGGAAGGGGGTTAAAAGGTAAGCGGCGCACTTGTGACACCACTGGTGTTGCAGGCGTCCATGATATTAGAAATCGTATATTTGATTGTCATTTACAAATGCCTGAACTAGGCGAGCCTGAGAAACAGGTTCGCCTAGTTCAGGCATTTGTATTTATCTCTGACCTTATTGTAATAGGTTTACATATTTATTATTTGTGTAAAATTATTATCTGAATAAATTGAATTGAATTGATTTGCAAAACCTTGATGTAGCACTTGTATGGATTCCTGGTCACAGTGGTATTCGAGGCAATGAACAGGCAGATTTTTGGGCTAAGGAAGCCATTAAGCTTGGTTCCCCTCGCCAGCAGAACTTCGCACACGATATTCTACCCCAGGCTTCCAACACCTTGGTGGAAGATTGGCAAGATAGATTTAACGATTCTTCAAGATCTAAGGGTCGTCACTTCGCAAGTATACAGCCGGTGATCCCACGTCGTCCATGGTTTTTCAAAAGAAAAGCAATAGAAAAATCCATAGTATCCACCATCATTCGCTTGCGAATAATTGGACATGCCTGCACTCCAGTCTTCGCGTATAAGATACGCGTAAAAGACTCGTCACTCTGCGAATGTGGCCTAGAGGAGGGTACACCGGAACACATTTTCTTCAACTGTCGGAAATATTCCACTTCGTTGTATGACATCCTACTCTCAAAAATTCCTCGCCCCATCAACATCCCTTTCCTCCTTTCCCTTACCTTCTTACGTTATATTGAATATTCATGTAACTATATCAAATTGTATAATATAAGATTATATGTAGTAACAATTTCTATGAATCTCCCAATTAACAAAGTTTGCGTCTTGTGTGTCTAAATGTGTATGTCAGTGTATGTTTTAGGTGGTGTTTAACAATAACCTAAACTCAATTATTTGAAGAGAATCAGCTCATTACTCAACCAATTTTCTAAAGAACGTGTCTCTTTAATCACTTGACATTGGCAGAGTTGTCTCGTAAGAGCAACAGCAAGCCATAAAAAAAAAAGATGTTTCGGGCTTTTTGTAATCATCCCGCAGTTGTGTCCATTTCGCGTGCGGTGGGTGAAGTTTGCTGGTGTCACTCCAACCAGCCGAGTTGTTCAAGGAAACCTATCAGCGCCTTGGTGTTGCTGAAGATTTCCTGGAGACTTGTCTGGGTTTCCCAGGTAGTGTGCCCGGTTGCTGGCCACCCCATATGCACTCTAAAACTACATGAGCGGCTGTTTCTTCCTTCTCCATGCATGCTCTGCATAGAGGGCTGTCTGTAACACCTTCATTGAACAGATGTTTGTTAAAACTGCCATGCTCCGTTAGAGCACTCGTCACTAAACGGAGGTTTGGCTTATTAAGTTGTAGAAATTGTCTGGAGAGACGGGGATCCAATTGCAGTAGGGTTAGTTTCGCCTGTCTATATGCCTTCAGACTGCTCCAATAGTTGTTGTGTAGAGATTTAGTATGATCTAAAATTCAATGTTTCAACCAGTTGTGAAAGCGCTCACATTATACTAAAATTGATTTCTGTGCATTCTCACCGAAAGTCATTCGTACTGGTACCTAGGTATTTGTACCATGACTACGTTTCGCTCACAGAACAAGTGGGCGAGTTGTTGCAGGAAAGAGGACTTCAGGCTCCAAAGCGATAACTTGGGAAGCTACCGGGACAAAACGGTAAGATTATGATGAAGTATAATATAAGAATTTATACTTACAATATACCCAGCATACTGCTCATTCTCCTCATATCTATCGTGAAGCCACACAAACTCCTCGTGCTGACGAACGACAACGAACTCGGGCTTCTGAAACTCTGGTAGCGTAGTCTTAGTGTGCACCGTGAACTTTACTTTCTCTTTCTCACTTAGCGCATCTGATATGTCTACCTGGAAACAGAGAGAGAACAAAAACATTTTTATTACTAACACCTGATAAAGATAAAAAAATCTTTATTAAATTTTGGTCCATACAGAATGCTTATGAATGTCAAATTAGGTACAAATATTATCATCTACCGCTGATTGGGAATGTCGTTTTCTACTGAGAAGACACCAGAAAGAAACTCAGTAGTTACCCTTTTCAATTATGACATGATGTCACATAGCCAATAGAAGGAGTGATTGTAGCTCATTGCCTTTTACGATCCAGTGGCGCCGCCAACAGATTTTAATTGATTAAAAGACATTTAAAATAACGCCACGCCATTCATTCACATGGTCAGCTAGGCGGTGATGGAAAACATCGTGAGTAAACCTGCACGTTTCGTATAGTTTCTGAAACATGTAACCATGATTCTCGTTAGTCTGGTTCCCCTGTCAAAGGGTTGTCAGACGGCAGTCGCTTCATTGTAATTACCAGACTCTCCAAATCCTGAATCATGGTCCAAGCGTATTCTGGGCTCCAGAGCGACAGGCACAGCTTTAGACGCAACCGGGAATCAAGCGCTAAGATGGGTAGGGGGAGATTTATTTCTGCAAGACTTATGATTTAGAAGATGGTGATTCTCCATTACCAGATATGGGTGATTCTCCGAAATTTGACCTTCCGGTTTCTTCGTGTCTGATTATTATGGGCTCAAAAATATTGTTCAAATTACAATTGTAAATTGAAATAAGACCACGTAAAGACACCTACCCTTCTTTCAATTTAAACTTCTTCTGATTTTAATATAAACTTCTAATTTGAACAATGTTTTTGAGCCCATAGAAATCAGACACGAAGAAACAGGAAGGTCAGACTTCGGAGAATCACCCATATAGTTATTTAGATTTTTGCGTTGCATTATAACTACAATGTATCAATACAGGGATTAACACGATATTTATTATGTGAACTCACATATGCCGAACGTCGAGCCAAATATGTGAGTTCACATAATAAATATCGTGTTAATCCCCGTGTTGATACATTGTAATCACCCATATATCAAAATATAGATAGACTTTTTAATAGGTAGAGGTAAGTTGCTTTTCACTGTTTCCTTTAGGCTACAGTACCATGTCTTATTTGTTCTTATTTGTATTTCATCCAGATTCGATTTTGGATCAAAGCTCACTTGCCTGTCTAAGTAAATATATTTGTTGCCATATTCATCACGCACAAAGGACCAAAAGAGAGTCTAGGTGTGGAAAAAGGAGTCCATTTTACATTACATTGTTGCCATATTCAATTTCCTTGTTGTCTACAGACTGACCAACATTAGAAGGCACTTCAGTAACATTGACAAGACTTTTGCCACGTGCCAAATAACAGTGCCACCCTATATTGTAATCGGTTTTCTGATACTATAGTAGTTCATTACGAGTCCTACTTTTTTGTTTTCGACATTGTGTGGTCATGATAATTTCTAGGTGATCCGTCTGCCACTTATCACATAAAGCAAAATAGCATTTTTTACCTAAGTTAGTTAAAGTACAAGACTAGTTTTTACCAATAAGCTATTATCAGCTAAAGACACATTCTCTGCCGGGGCCTTCTCCACCTTGGCATCGAGAGACGCGGGCTGGTGCACCACTGTTGACAGAGGGTCGTGGCTACTGTCTTCAACACAGTCCTGCAAAGAAAGTAATTAAGATAAAGACCAAAATGATA
Source organism: Marasmia exigua (assembly GCA_019059595.1). Lineage (NCBI taxonomy): Eukaryota > Metazoa > Arthropoda > Insecta > Lepidoptera > Crambidae > Marasmia > Marasmia exigua. Next base: position 53,680 of record JADPWL010003193.1, on the reverse strand, counting down.
GGTCAATTTTTGTAAAACGAATATAACTAAAACCTGTCAAGTACATTGCATCCATCTTATTACAAAACACATTCTAAAGTTATTACCGCAAAAAAAGATCATGCCATGCCGTTCCCATGTGCTATGTTAAAAGGGGCTGGGACGAGTTAAGTTCCGGAATTATTCTTAAATCGTATTTTGTAATAAGGGGATAAGATTGTAATTAATGTGAATAATATTTTATTACCGCTAAATATCCCATTTTCAGAATTAAACTATTGTTAGAGTTGCAAAGCATAGTGCAAAAAAATATATAAGGTAATTATGCTACAAGCAAACACCACGAAATATCTTTAAAAGATATTAACATAATATTCCTATCGTATCCGTTAATATAATCGGCAGTAAACGGAAAAAATAATTATCAACAATGCATCCACGTCATGAAAATTAATTCTCCGAAATACGATGATATATACCTCACTAAGCTTGAATATTCAGCCTTGACGCTTCGGCAGAAAGGATATGATTAATATTGAGCTAAACACTAGCTAATAAACGGTTTATTATCTTTTAATTGTCCAATAACAATGAATGCAAGTTTTCATGTTTTCGGCGACGCCCCCTAAAATAACTTAAGTTTAGTGATTGTTAAGACTAGTCCCAGGCAGAAAATAACTTACCATCATCTTGAAATTAGTGGTTTAGCACAAAGTTGGTAGATTAATGGCAAATTTACGAAATTATTTTGTGAACAAACTCAAAATAATAGCGGCCCAAGGATCGCGAACAAGTTATTTGACAGCTGTCATGACAGGACAACTTTGACAGCCGAAATTTACCCCTACTTTATGGTTTAATTGTAAGGTCTAGTGTACACAAAGGATAAAAAAGTCGTAAAAATATTCACAGCATTTCAGTTTTCTTTTTCGCAAAACCTAAACTAAAGAAAAGGAAAAATGTCACCTTGACTTAACTTTGAATCTCTGTCACCTTGACACAGCAGCTGTCACTCAAACAAAAAGTCTCGTTTCGTTTTTTCGCTCGGGATGATATCATTCCGGGATTTAAAATGCAAATAAAACATTAGAAACTATCGGGGTACAAATTTAACATGTTATCATGGCCGACCGTCTCCGTCAAATCGCCCAAAGGCTTAAAGATAAGGTACATTTGCCACAACTAACCACGACCGGTAGAGAAAAAGTCGATCAAATTCTGACGAAATATGCGCCCACAGTGAGGGTCAGCGATATTGCAGACAAATTTAGACAAGAGACTATAACTAAAAGAGTGCAGGAATTAGTAAGCAGGTATGAAAAATTCACGGGTGTCGAAGAAATTATGGCCATACAAAACACAGTCATTGAAGCTCAAGTAAGTACAGAATTCTTGACATTTTATTGAACAGTGAATTATTACTCTTCCCAATACCTTGCCTATACCTAGCTAAGTTGTACGATCAGAATCAAAAGTAGCTTAACACTTTCGTACCATGTCGAAGTAACATTTTTACGTACCTGCATGTTACCCTGTGGAGGATTCGATTCGGACCAATCCCGTTTGGTTGGTGACCTTGTATTATAATCACATTAAGTATTAAGAACACGATTCGGACCAACTCCGTTTAGGTGGTATGATTTGGTATTTTGGTAGCCTTTGGTTGGTACACTGGTAAGAACTGACCAACCTGAGAGATAGATATGGTCGCCAGCAGATTGTCTGTTTATACAAAATAGATTGCAATCATGGTATTGTAATCGAGAAATAAAAACACAATTAGTACCTACTTGCCGAAGGAGTTTAATTACATCAACGCCCGTTCCTGTTATCAATAACGATGACACGGTCTCAAAAACCCCTTAGAAACTGACTATAATAGGCAGAACCGTTACTATGATATGGCACTAAAGTGATAAGCTACTTTTGATGCTGACCATACAATTAATATTAGTCTGTATTATTACTACAACCTGTGCGGATAAAGTGTGGGATCAGAAATGGCGGCACATCTATTCACTTCTCGCTCGCACACTATTTGCGTCTATACTTGCACCCCACGAGTGCACCATTTCTGATCCCATTCTTTATCCGCACACATTGTATATATGGAAGGTATTAGAGGAGGCTTATACCGCTACAAGAGGTCCTTACTAAAATACTAACATAGACTAAGTGAAAAAATTACTAACAAATACAGTTATATTGATGTGTTTGGAATGTAACTTTTACTGTCAGAAATAGGGAAATAAAAAACTTTTAATACCATGCCGATACCTAGCTTAGTTGTACTATTAATATTAGTCTGTATTGTTCTACGTGTAGCCTAACCACACCGCAGGCATACTGAGTGTCAAGTGCCAATCTTCGCTATGCATAGATTAAAATATGTAAATAAGCTGTCACTCAACTACAAATACAAATACAAAATCATTTATTGCATGTCACATGAAAATAATTTGTTACAACTATGGATAGATACAATGTGACACCCTGTAAGGACATAGCAACATAACAAAGGGCCCACTAATTTCCTGCGTCCTACGTAAATTATAGAATATTATTAACAAGAACAATATTTAAATTTTACATACACATACAATTCTAATTTAACAATGAAATCGCTTTTTCTATTCTAATCTATTCTATTTTTATAACATTAAATAATAATTGTAATTGAGAATTGAACTGTATAGCTTGAATTTATAAATTGATTTATTTACTAAGTACTATCATCATCATCATCATCATCAGCCCATTTAAGTCCCCACTGCCTCCCTCAATCACATGAAGGGTAATTGCCATACTCACCACGCTTGGCAGACGGGTTGGCGAGGGTTTTGATATATATGCAGAGTTTTCCTTTTCTTGATTGCTGATGATCATGCCAGCAGCTTTACCTTAGTCGCCTTTTACGACACCTCGCTGCTGGCATGATCATCAGCACCCAGAGACTAGGTACTATACTGTGGCAGAATTGGTTTCAAGGTTGATACACACCTCTGTAATATACAAATTCTACAAAATTTATAATTTTCTAGATTTACATTTTGTAATGTAAAGTGGACTCCTTTTTCCGCACTTAGACTCTCATTTGGTCCATTGTGCGTAGGTTAGGTTAGGTATAGGTTTACATTTTGTAATTTTTAAACCCAGATTTTGAGCAATAGGAGATCCTCGGACTTTCATTTATATTTTAGGGCCAAATATGAAAGTGTTGTCCAAAAAAAATGTTTCCGTATTCTGTTAGGTCTTCATCCCCTGATATTTAAATGTCAGGATTTGGCATGGTAAAATAAAAATGTTTAGTTGCTTTCGATGTACTATAACTTGAAAGCCTATTTAACAGCATCATCTCAATTCCAGGAGCGGTTCATGGCTGCGCAGGAGCGGAGACGTGATCTCGGTCGGCAGGTGGCCAATGTGGAGGCCAATCTGAAGGAGCTACATTCGGAGATACAGAACACCATGAAGGGCGATGACAAGTACCTGCATTTGTGTACCGAGGAACATAAGGTAGGCATTGTCATGAGTTGATGAGTTTTTTTTTTATTGGTGGCAGACGAGCTGACGGATCACCTGATGGTAAGCAATAGCCGCCGCCCATGGCCACCCGTTACAACAGTGGAGTCACAAGAGCTAACCTTTTTTTTTTTTTTTTTTTTGATCACTCGGTGGAAATGCCGCCGGCTCACTGACAGGAGCCGACGTCGGCGCCGGTTGGTCGGCGCCGCCTTATGCACACCCGGCCGCTGGGAGGCGGCCGGGTAGTGTGGGGCTCTCCCCTGGATTAGGCCTCTGCTAATCAGAGGCCGTCCAAGGGCATACCCACTAAAACCACCGGGGCTTTTCCCATTCTACGCCCGCTAAGTCGGGACGGAACGCGGGATTACCACCAGGCTGCCACCGCGTACCGTCCTGGGCGAAGAGGCTCGCCAGCACAGCCTCCTTCCAAAACACTGGTCCATCGGACCCAAGGCCTCTCCCACGGCCCACCAACTCCGCCCCCCGAGTGGCATCCACACTGCTGGCTGCAGTGCAGAATACCACCGGGAGGAGGACTGCAGGTACCCCTCCCCACCCATACACTGCTGGCTGCAGTGCAGAGTGGGTTGGGGAAACAAAACCTGCAGGCTTCAAAAAAACGAAGCCGCCGCAAGTCCCAACTCCGCTGGATGCGGAGCCAGGAAAATTGGCAACGCCGGACTGCCGCCGAGCCACTCTGGCTGAGAAACTCGACGCAGAACCTCCGAAACACGGCCTTTCGGCCACCGAGCCCGCGGGCTCTCCCTACCGGAAGGGGTGGCACCTGACGAAGCGTGGCCAGACTGGGAGGGCTGGACTGGACACTGAAGCCCTCAGTCGTCCGACATCCCCCCAGCTGCCACTGGTCCTGAGCCACCTTAAGTGCGCAGGCAATTTCGGCACAACCACTTTCGTCGGAGTGCCGTAGGGCCTCCACCGGTCGGAGACGGCATGTCGAGGAGGATAACAAGGGGCAGGGTTCACCCCTAGCGCACTAGGCGTGAACCCTGCCGTCCGACCCCGGCCGATGGGACGTGGGAGTCCCCGGGATTTACGTCCGAAGACTACTCACTTCTCAACTCCCGCCGGCCGGTTAAGGCAAGCGGGAGGAGCAGGGCCCTTAACGGCTCAGCCCATCCAGATAACCGCCGGTGAGAGACCCAAGTCCGCGCACATCCAACCAAAAACTCCGGGGGTGGCAGAACACCCCCCGCCAAACGCCTCGCTCCAGAAAGAGCGGTCCACTCTAAGACCTAGACCGAGCCCGGCCTAGGTCCGTAGGGGGGGTTACGAACCCTAACCCCCCCTCCATGTGTGCAGCTGTCAGCCGTCGGGTAGCAATATGGCGAGCGCACCATATTACTACCCGCCGTTGCCCAGGGACGCCAGGACCCCTTCGGTAGCAGCTCCAAACAGAGCAAAAATACTACCGAAGGAGCCACACGAGGAGGCCGCCGCACCGTAGTCCCCTACAAGAGCTAACCTAACCTAACCTAACCTAACCTAACCTAACCTTTAAACCCCCTCTTTCCCCCGGATTAGGCCTCCAGTACCCTGGAATCACGTAGCGAAACACAGCACAGTGCTGCTTCACGCCGGTTTTCTGTAAGGCCGTGGTGTCACTCCGCTCAAGCCTGTCCATTCATGCCATAATGTGGCTCTCTGAACCGTCTGCTCGTCTGCCACCTATCACATAAAAAAAATAATAATATATAAATGAATTAAAATAATTCGAGATCAAAACATAACTAAAAAAAAAACAGGTCAGGCTACATTAAAATTTAATATTTATAAATAAATCGCTTTATGACATTTTTCTCCAATTCTCTTCTCCCCAGCTCATCCTGCAAGAGCGAGCGCTCCGCGCCCTCTTCTCCGACGCGGAGAGGGAGGAGCGAGAGCTCTTCGCCACCATGTCTGCTGCGGTCAAGCTTGGCCATGAGAGGGAGAGGGCGCATGCTGAGAGGAACAAGTACTGGTACATCGTGGCCTCAATATTTGGTAAGTGAGACAGGTATGAAACATATGTTAAGTTTTTTTTTTAATGGCTTGCTGTTGCACTTACGAAACAACTCTGCCAATGTCAAGTGATTAAAAGACACGTTCCTTAGAAAATTGGTTGATTAATGAGCTGGTTCTCTTCAAATAATTGAGTTTGGGTTATTATTAAACACCACCTAAAACAAACAAAGCGTACACTGACATACACATTTAGACAACACAAACTCATATGTTAAGTTTGAGATAGTTATGTCAAGTTTGAGATAGTTATGTCAAGTTTGAGACAGTTATGTCAAGTTTGAAATAGTTATGTCAAGTTTGAGACAGTTATGTCAAGTTTGAGACAGTTATGTCAAGTTTGAGACGGTTATGTCAAGTTTGAGACAGTTATGTCAAGTTTGAGACAGTTATGTCAAGTTTGAGACAGTTATGTCAAGTTTGAGACAGTTATGTCAAGTTTGAGACAGTTATGTCAAGTTTGAGACAGTTATGTCAAGTTTGAGACAGTTATGTCAAGTTTGAGACAGTTATGTCAAGTTTGAGACAGTTATGTCAAGTTTGAGACAGTTATGTCAAGTTTGAGACAGTTATGTCAAGTTTGAGACAGTTATGTCAAGTTTGAGACAGTTATGTCAAGTTTGAGACAGTTATGTCAAGTTTGAGACAGTTATGTCAAGTTTGAGACAGTTATGTCAAGTTTGAGACAGTTATGTCAAGTTTGAGACAGTTATGTCAAGTTTGAGACAGTTATGTCAAGTTTGAGACAGTTATGTCAAGTTTTGAGACAGTTATGTCAAGTTTGAGACAGTTATGTCAAGTTTGAGACAGTTATGTCAAGTTTGAGACAGTTATGTCAAGTTTGAGACAGTTATGTCAAGTTTGAGGACAGTTATGTCAAGTTTGAGACAGTTATGTCAAGTTGAGACAGTTATGTCAAGTTTGAGAGAGTTATGTCAAGTTTGAGGCAGTTATGTCAAGTTTGAGACAGTTATGTCAAGTTTGAGACAGTTATGTCAAGTTTGAGACAGTTATGTCAAGTTTGAGACAGTTATGTCAAGTTTGAGACAGTTATGTCAAGTTTGAGAGAGTTATGTCAAGTTTCAGACAGTTATGTCAAGTTTGAGACAGTTATGTCAAGTTTGAGACAGTTATGTCAAGTTTGAGACAGTTATGTCAAGTTTGAGGCAGTTATGTCAAGTTTGAGACAGTTATGTCAAGTTTGAGAAAGTTATGTCAATGTCAAGTTTAAGATATTTATGTAAAGTTTGAGACAGTTATGTCAAGTTTGAGACTGTTAAGCTACTTTTACACATGCTCTAAAGTAGCATGCTTAGAAAGCATGCCAAATATGAGCATGCTAGATGAACTGTCCACCATTGCTATTAATAAACATGCTTAGTGTACGCGAAAAATTGATTACCGCCAAAAGCGGTTACTTTTAGCGTGAATCAATTTTTCGCGTACAAAAACTAACCCAACATTGGTGCATGGTTATTTAATAAATAGTTTGCCGAGAGGTTGTAACCCCGAAATTGTTTAAATTTTCATATCACAGGCACAGTCCTAGGCATAGCAGGCTCTACCATAAACAACCATCTCAAAATGGCTGAGTTCCGCGACATGATGGAGCAACAGATGGCGCGGTCGGCGAGCGTCCTGTACACCATAGCCGGCGGAGGGACCGCCAACAAGGCTGACATTGCTCAGGCTATGAAGACTGAATTCGCTTACCAGGTTGGTAATGTAACTAGAGCTGAAGCTTTGTCAAGGTGTGATACAGTTATTTTTGTTATCTGATAGTTGGCAGACGAGTCGACTGATCACCTGATGGTAAGCGATTTCCGCCGCCCATCCGCCGCCCACATTAAAATATAGTGTGATCTTTTAAAAATCAAATTAGTATGACGTTTATATATTATAATAATCTCAATGTAGGTGTAGGTGGTTTGTAAGTGTGTTATGTTCTTTTATTTAATTTTAGTTATAGCTTTTAAATTACTTGAATTTTTCTATTGTATTTTGACTGTTATTATTTATTTAACTATTATTAATCGTCTATTTTTTTGTTTTTTGCATTTATTTTATAATTTACGTTTGACATGTAATTTTCTGTGGAAACTTTGCTGATTTGTGCACTATTTAATTGTGTAAATTATTCAAAATTACTAAATTGTTTGTTTCTCAAATAAAAAATCCGAGGCAGTGAGACCATTTTAAAAATAAAAATGTCAAATCTATTTTGCGCGATGTTCCGTTTCAAGTGCTGCTAATACAAATCAGTAAACCAGAAGCATTATTAACACCAAAACAAAAAAAAACTGCATGCAAAAACTTTTACCTTCAATGTATAGTTTATAGTAGGTATTCAATTTTGATAAATAAATTATATTTGTTTAAAAAATATAATTATATAAACTGAGTGGAACAGATAATTTTTTGAGAGCTGGCTTGTGACGTCAGAGATCACGTGTCTGCGAGTTTTAAATGCTTTAAAATAATTGAAACTGAAGATGATTTTTGTATAAAATGTAGACATCTACAAGGATCATCATCATCAGCCCATTTAAGTCCCCACTGCTGGGGTACGGGCCTCCCTCAATCACATGAGGGGTAATTGCCATACTCACCACGCTTGGCAGACGGGTTGGCAGAGGATTTTGATGGGGACGCCGTGTGGTCCCCGGCAGAGTAGAATAGGCCACCCTCACTCTTACCGAGGTGTCGTAAAAGGCGACTAAGGTAAAGCTGCTGGCATGATCATCAGCACCCAGAGAAGGAAAACTCTACAAGGATAAATCCATGTAAATGTCTATATTTTGTACAAAAATCATCTTCAAAGTTTCAATTATTTTAAAGCATTCAAAACTCGTAATCATCATTGCGTAAACGCAAAATATATCACCAATCCGCATTAGGCAAGCGTGGTGATTAAGCCTAATCCCATCATAGTAGCGATGACGTGATTTCTATGATGGAGGCCTTTGTCCTGCATTGGGACAGTTTTTGGCTGATACTTTACTCAAAATGTAGATACGTAGTGCAATAATAAATAATTTGAGACATATTCATAAGGCGACGGGTGCTACTAGCGACACCAATCGATTTAAATTGTTGTAGCTACTAAACCGGATCTATTTTAAATATTTCGGAGCGGCAGTCCCTAAGCAAACATTTATACTATTTATTTAATAATTGTACACTACTTTTTGATCTGTTTTTGCACTCGAAATTTGGATTAACGCCAAAAGCGACCGTTTTTGGCGGTAATTCAAATTTCGAGTACAAAAGCAGACCCAAAAGTTATGTATAAAGTATTACGGAAGACCAGCGTCGGGGTGTCCTTTAGACACTGTGACACATTAAATAAATAGTATAAGTGTTTTCCGAGAGGCTGCAGCTTCAAAATTGTTAAAAATTTATCCAGTTTACCTCACCTTAAATCAATTGGAGTCTCTAGTGTGCCCTACCCGTCACCTCAAAACGAGTCAAATACCCTATTTGAAGCCTCAAACCTTAAAATCTTCTTAATTTGTTTCAGGAGCAAATGGCACAAAATCTGAGGCTGATGCAACAGAATATAGACCATCTGGTTGACAAACAGGCATCACTTATTGGTATGTTTTATATCTCTCAATAGGTTAATAAACCTACTAGAGATGGGCCGACTACGGTATTTGCCGACTAACCGACTAGCCGACTAATCGGTATTCAAATTGCCGACTAATCGGTATTCAAATTGCCGACTAATCGGTATTCAAATTGCCGACTAATCGGTATTCAAATTGCCGACTAATCGGTATTCAAATTGCCGACTAATCGGTATTCAAATTGCCGATGAGTCGGCCGTCTATACGGCAATGCCGATAATTTTCATGCTCGTCATTCGGAAATGGTATTCTGAAATGGCTCGTATCGCCAAAGCATATCTATGTTGTCCTGCCAGCACTGTTTACAGTGAACATCTCTTTTTGGAAGCTGGCAACATTTATGAGCAGAAAAGAAGTCGTTTACTCGCCGAACGCGCCGAAACATTGACATTCCTCCACCATAATTTGCCTCTAGTCAAGAAAAAAGAATAGTTCTTTTTAAAAAAAATGTCTTTGTTATTTTGATATGTGCCTATATAGAATATTCTTAGTTTTGTACTGAATCACAGACTGATTACTAAGTTCCTATTAAGTAACGTAACTGCTTTTTTGATAATTATAATATATGCGGTTAATAAAATTGTTCTTTTAGGTAATTTAATTTTAGTGCCGATTATAATCGGCACATTCTGCCGAATAGTCACCGGCGCGGACTCTAATATTGAGAATCATTCAAGACACCTTTTTTTTACAGATCACATAAACCACCAAGAACACAAAATGGACGTACAATTACGCGAACTGTCAAGGATGGTCGTAGCCGCGTCACAAGTCAGCGCCAAGTCTGACGCAGAGCTAGCCAAAGCATTATCTGTCGTCCATCATGATTTAGACGAAGCAGAGAAAGACAGAGAGGAAGACAAAAAGATTGCGCTCGAACCGAACCAGATTTTAACCGGGATTGGTATAATAATGTGTGCGGCGATTATTTTTGGAAACATCCTTGGCAGAATAAGTTGATTCCTGTGTGTTAGAAAAAGTAAAATGTCAATTGGTTATGGTCAAGGGGCGTTCTGAAACGGTATACAACATCTTCTGTAAATGTATTTTTTTTTGTTAAAACCGCTTTACGTGCAAATATGATAATTTTGTATGTAAGAAAGAAGGAGCAATATCAATAAATTTGCCTTATTGACAATTTTATTCTGGTTCCCCATTGGTAAATAAAAAAATATATTAAAATAGCATGATTGTTATACATAACCTCTTAAATATTTCAGACGATTTATGGCAAAGAGAGGGTTTAAAACTCTCTCTTTGCCATAAATCGTCTAAGTGTGATTCAGTTGATCTGGTCCCTCTGTTAAAGGCATGCGATGGTCAGACGACAGTCGCTTCATTGTAATTACCAGACTCCCCAAATCCTGAATCATGGTCTAAGCGTGCAAGCAACAGCTTTGGAACCAACCAGAAACAACATGCTTTTAATAATACCAGTTTACAAAAATCTTTAAAACATCGCCATTTTCTTTTAATTAATCTACCAAATCAAATGTTACCTACTGGTACTACTACCATATTCTACCAAATAAAGCTACCAAGAAAGATAAACAGCTTATGGTTCTCAGCTTAAAAGTTCTCAGTAAAGGGTTTACCTGTTTCAGAACGAATCTTTTAAAATATAAACTTATCTGTCAAAAAATAAATACACTGACTTTCTTTTACGAAAAGAATTGTTCTCCAAATTGGATGAAAAAAATTGTAATATGTATGCTTAACCAAAAATTATGTATAAACACATTAATATTGTGATAAATATCTAACAAGTTTAATGGATAAGTACAGAAACCAAATAAATAAGTTTTTAAATTAAGATTATGATTCGAAATTTACTGCATAAAGTTTTAAAAATCAGCAGTTATTTTATAATACAATTTACGAAAATGTATGTAAATGTATCGTAAAACTGATAATTTTCCTATTGGGTCAATTTTTGGGTCATTTTTGTACAAAATAAATTACTTACTACCACAAATTATGTGATATCTTTAGAAAGCTGCATAATTGAGTCTCCATTTTGAAAAAAAAAAAAACAAAATGGAAGACATTTTACTCATAAAGCATTATTCTAAAAGCTACTAAATAATATTGAATTAGTATAAATAAATGGTTGTAATAATAATAATTGTAGTTATTTTTTACGAAAATGATGCCAACATCAAATCTTTTTATAAAACGTTGGTTACATACCTAATAATAGTAAGTTGAGTTATTGTTTATCCCGTATAGTCACATCCAATAATTATTATTGTCATGCTCGTTAACAAAATACTGTTTTCAATAAAGGTACAGTTTTACTAATTTTATAAGTTACACCAATGTACCTGCGCAGAAGTCTTATTTCGAAAACTGCGGCAAAATCTTAACCAATCACAACGCTCCATTTACGCGCGCCAAAAATTACAATTTCTTATTGGTTGATGCTTCAGCGCCATGTACGGTGCGAGTGCGATTAAGAGAGAGATAGCATTCCTCTCTGGATTAATTGTATTTAATCTTAACGTAACGCAATAAAGTCTGTTTTTCAACTGCTTTCGCAATCGTAAGCAATCGGATTTAACTTGCTCTTCTGAGTAGATGAATTTTGCCGATGTAACTTATAAACGCGGTACAGCTGTACCTATGTAGTACAATTAGCAACATAACAACATATACAAAAGTACGTATTAGAAAAAGTATAGCATTCCAGCGACACAGATATTATAATACCAGTGAGGTCAGCCTAAACTTTTTCATGTTAATAGTGTAAAAATTCAAATTGTATTTTTTTTTTCATTTTTGTATAAATTGATGCGTGGCTAAATGTACAAGATCTCTAGAAAGAAGCCTGTGGTTTATGTGATAGATGCAGTGGCGAAGTTAGGAGTGGGCTAACATTTTTGCCCCTCCGAGAGCGAGGAAATATGTATCTCTACAATGGGCTATGGGAACAAATTTTTAAGAATGGTTTTAATATCTTTTTCCAATGCCTTTTACTATTTTAAGTAACTAATTTGTTTTTTTTTGTAAAATGGCGGGTAGTTATTTTTTTAATTAATATTGAAACATTTTGAATTCAAAGAGAATTTGTGATGTCATAAATACGTTTAGTGTTCCCATATGTCATTTTCCCCAATTTACGGGAAATATATCGTATAAAATAATTACTTACTTCTAAAAATGCCTTTCGATTGGGGAAATTTTAAATCACTATCTGGTAACATTACGATAAAACAAAATAAAGACAGCCCACTGTCTTAGTTTTGGTGTCACCCTGCAAATAAACGTCAAACTAGCGCCATCTGTTACTTGGTCCGGGTGAATAGGTCACAGACATTCTTGTCCCCAAAATGTAATCTTCTGAATACAACACAACTAGCGCCATCTGTTACTTGGTCCGGGTGAATAAGTCACTGAGACATTGTTGTCACCTAAATTGAACCTTCTGAATACAACCTGTCTGAATAGCTAGCGGATTTAGGGTCAAATGAAGGTCAACGCTATTTTATTGAAAATATCCTTGATCCAGTGGTTTTAAATTTTAAAAATATTAAAATATGTCATGAAATACAAATGCCTCGAAACGGTTTTCGGATTAGAACCTGTTTATTTTTTTTCCCATACCCCATTATCTAACTGCCCTATTCCCCCACCTCGACCCGGTTCGCCCACGTCTACGTTTAGCCACGCTACGCTACGTTACGCTACGCCACGCCACTGGATAGATTGTAATAGTCAGAAAACTAAATCGAAATGATAGTCTGTAGTACTTAAGTTTAGAAGTTTTTAGTAAAAACAATACAAAATAAATACATTTTCATCTTTAAAATCAACAGACTAATAAAAATATGAAAATACTTTTTTTATATTTCAGTGCTTTTCCATTTAATTACTTTAAATTCTTTTATTGTTTTTTTTCTTGCCAAAATAACATAATATACTCTTTTATACTTTTTGATAGCAGTAGTAGAGGTGTTCAATATATTTTCCCATAGTTTTTAGCTTTTACATGAAACAGCTATTCAAAATGTTAATTTATACTAAGCTAAAGTATCTAGTTAAAAAGGTGTGTGCCAAAATAAATTATAAATACACCTATATACCTAATAATAATAATGTCCTCCAAATCGATATTTCGGTCATGGCGGCCAATCTCAGCGATCAGCCATCGACGCAGGACATATTATAGTGCACAAGTATTTGCGCAGACACAAGCACGCACTCTCTATTCCCGTACCCTCTTATTTCGATGGGACACCAGTGTAACACGACCGAAGAGGGATCAGGCGCAGGACCAACGGCTTAAGGTGAAGGGTAGGGCACACTAGCGACGTCAATCGATTTTAATGTTTAGCTACTAAACCGGATCTATTTTAAACTATTTCGAGGTTACAACCTCTCGCATATTTATACTATTTATTAAATGACCATGCACAAATGTTGGGTCCAACGCGTACGCGAAAAATTGATTCACGCCAAAATGGACACCTTTGGGTTGTATCAATTTTTCCCGTACAAAAACGGACCCAACATTTGTGCATAGTTATTTAATAAAAAGTATAAGTGTTTGCCGAGAGGTTGTAACCCCGAAATTGTTTAAAATAGATTGGGTTTAGTAGCTAAAAATTAAAATCGATTAGCGTCGCTAGTGTGCCCTACCCGGCACCTTAAACATATTTGTTGAACAAAAACAGTCACAAAGTCAAAGAAATATGGTTTATTTTGGCACATTTCTTGTTGCTTTGTGATCGATTCCAAGTATAAATTTATATATTGTACAATATTTATATTATTTAAAGTGTTGATTCAAATATAACGGTCGTTGTTAATATTGTATTTTTATTTTATACACACCTCACTTTGTGTAGGAATATTGCAAAAATTACCGTTTTGACATTCTGAGTATAAATAGGTACAACCTGTGCGGATACAGAACGGGATCAGAAATGGCGGCGCATCTATTCACTTCTCTCTCGCACACTATTTGCGTCTATACTCGCACTAGTGGGTGTGCGAGCGAGAAGTGAATAGATGCGCCGCCATTTCTGATACCATTCTTTATCCGCACAGGTTGTATACTGTGAGTGCCACATGGAGGGAAAGTACCTAGCTACCTTTAAGGTGACGGGTAGGGCTCACTAGCGACGATAATCGATTTTAATTTTTAGCTCCTAAACCGGATCTATTTTAAACAATTTCGGGTTTACAACCTCTCGGCAAACACTTATACTGTTTATTAAATAACCATGCACAAGTGTTGGGTCCGTTTTTGTACGCGAAAAATTGATTCACGCTAAAAGTAGCCGCTTTTGGCTGTAATCAATTTTTCTTGTACAAAAACGGACCCAACATTTGTGTATGGTTATTTAATAAATAGTATAAGTATTTGCCGAGAGGTTGTAACCTCGAAATAGTTTAAAATAGATCCGGTTTAGTAGCTAAACATTAAAATCGATTGGCGTCGCTAGTGTGCGCTACCCTTCACCTTAAGCCGTAGGTCCTGCGCCTAATCCCTTGTACAAAAATTCGGACCCAACATTTGTGTATGGTCATTTAATAAATAGTATAAGTGTTTGCCGAGAAGTTGTAACCCCAGAATTGTTTAAAATAGATCCGGTTTAGTAGCTAAAATTTAAAATCGATTGGCTTCGCTAGAGTGCCCTACCCGTCACCTTAATTGTGTTTATGACCAGATCCAGCAAAGATTAACCGATTTCCAAACGCGATCCGATGATCCGGTTGGTCTTAGTTCCCCTGTTTCAGGGTTGCGAAGGTCATACTTGTTGTAACCAGACTTCCCAAATCCTGGACCATGCTCAAAGAGTACCCTGGGCTCCGTTGGATTTGGACGCAATCGAAATAAGCTGTCGAAAACGGCTTAGATTCGGTGCTTTTGAAGCACTCGATTAACACAAATGTTTCAAGATGCTAAGTACTTGTAATAAATAAATGTAATTTATTTAAAGACCGTCGCTATGTGGTGTTTAAATATTATAGACGCGTGCAAATTACTTACGTCGATAGTCTAAGAGCCCAAGATGGCCAGACTTTCGTCATTTATAATAGCTGAAAGTTACATAATATTAGAAATATAGGCAATTTATTTTCTTTATTTCAAAATAAAGTTTAGGGATATCTGGCAGGTGGTTGATACCATGATATCTGTGAATAGGTTGGGTTTTTATAACTTTATTCTTAAAAAAAGATAAAAAAATACATAAATAAGGTACGTACTAAAAGTACATAAAAATATACAAAACAGTCAGATTTCTTCATTCGATTTACACCTTAATGTCAAACACGTTCGGTTCAATATCAGTTGAGGAATTTTGACAGTAGTAACCTAATGTGTGACTGTCTGTACTATTTTATCCACTTTCAGATCAAGATAATAATTTAGATGGTAACTACTACCCAATCTCAAATCGCTGGTGGTTATCATCTTTGACGAAACGACTTAAAGTATCAGCCTATATATTGTCCCACTGCAGGGCAAAGACCTCCAACATAGAAATCAAGTTATCACTACTATGATGGGATTAGGCTTAATCACCACGCTTGCCTAATGCAGATTGGTGATCGGTAACGGATCAATAGAGCTTCGAGAAGGAAATACAAAAAAAGAGATTTATAAATTAACTAATGCCCCCGCTTACTGCATTTCGGGACATTAGTTCCACATTATACCTATAGATGGCGCTAGGTGTCGATTAAATCGCGCAAGCGCAAGCGTTTCGTGTTTTCGGATTACCTACCTATAAGCGTTTCCGCTGTCTGTAGGATTTACCTCTTTATAAATAGTATAGATGACGAAAGTCTGGCCGTAATAGGCTCTTGGTCTATGAAGTTTAATATGCATAGAACATAGATTATGACGTCATTCAAATCAAAATTCTAAAACGTGTCGAAATATTGCAAAGACGAGAACTTTTTGATAATGGTCTATTTAGCGAGAGATGAATACGAAACTCCCCATTTGTCGTGTGTTCCTGATTAATGGGAATTTTTGTACCAATCATTAATATTAACCTGACTAGAGGACGGCCATAAATAACGACTGTAGAATTTAACTTGGTAACAAAGATACCAAAAATAGACACAAAGTCGGCTCTAGGTGACTTGATATCGAAGAGTTCATTGACCTAAGCTCTAGGCAGTATATTGTATCTTTCTCGCACATGTTCCACAAGTCATACAGGCTTTCTACCTCACGCCGAACCACCACAAAGAAAGTCATCTCTATTTATTTATTTATTTATTTAATCATTTACATGTCAGTTAATAGAATACGAAAATTCCAACACACCAACAAGTCATCATACATAATTACATATATCACAGAATAATTCACATTAATAATAATAATACAAGATAAATTAAATTAGAAAAACATGTCCGCAATAGAGAAACGGGTAATTAAATAAAAAAATATAAATTAAATGGCATAAATGCAATATTAAATGTCACAAATACAAAAAAAGTCAAAAATGCAATATTAAATTTCACAAATACAAAAAAGTCAAAAATGCAAAAATGTCAAAAATAGAAATAAGCTGTCAAAATACAAATTCATAATTATGAGATTCGAGGTATTTCAGAGCCTCTGCGCATATGTGTCTGACACTATCAGCAAAGATGTCAATGTGACTACACTGAGTGAGTATGTCCCCAATCAGATGAAGTGCGCGAACAGTCGGTGCGTTACCGGCCTGCACCGTGCGAGTGCTATATGACATTTTTTTGCGATAGGTGGCAGACGAGTTGACGGATCGCCTTCGCAACCCTTTAACAGTTCAACTGAATTATGGTTAGGTACACGTTTCAGTTACTATTCGAAACGCGCAGGTCTCCTTTCATTCACATTATGGCGGACAAACGAGCAGACGGCTCACCTGATGGTAAGTGATTATGCCGCCGCCATGGACTAACTAACTAACTAACTAGGTGGGCGCAGCGACCCATAGTGAGTCTTGGGCTCCGATATTAAGAGCCTCCATCTTGGTCGATCCTGCGCCACCTCCTGCCAGTCATCTGCCGAGAGTCCGCGCAGGTCTTTTTCGACCTCATCCTTCCAGCGATATCTCGGACGGCCGATTGGCCTTTTGTAGTTAGGACGTCCCTGATACGCTCGCTTTATCGCACGATCGTCTCCCATTCTTTCTAGGTGGCAGAGCCAGCGAAGTCGATGCGCTTTAGTCTCATGCCGCCATGGACATCTGCAACAATATTAGACATCACAGATAAAGATAGTGGTAGAAATACGCACATAACTACAGTGGATTTCATTTATTAGGACCTTGGTTGTAGCCATCATTCGTCTATAGTGATGTTAAGGTGACGGGTAGGGCACACTCGCGACGCCAATCGATTTTAATTTTTAGCTACCTACTAAACCGGATCTATTGTAAACAATTTTGGATTTTTGAATTTTGAATTTCGGGGTTACAACCTCTCGGCAAACACTTATACTATTTATTAAATAACCATGCACAAATGTTCTTAAATCTAAGTCCCTTGAATTAAAGCATACTATAAGTACAACCTGTGCGGATAAAGAATGGGATCAGAAATTGCGGCGCATCTATTTACTTCTCGCTCGCACACTATTTGCGTCTATACTTGCACTCGTTGGTGTGCGAGCGAGAAGTGAATAGATGCGCCGCCATTTCTGATCCCATTCTTTATCCGCACAGGTTGTATGTGCAAACATAATGGCTATATCGACTTTGGATGTAATGTCGAGTACGGGCGTAGCGACGGTTTTTATTGATTAGTTTGTAATAAATTCTTGAAAATCCCATGCAGCGCAACGTCTGCCGGAGTCGGCCGCCAAAGACACAAAAGTTGACAAAAGTGAAGAAGAAGAAAGAAAATACATTTATTGGCCACAAACAATATACAATAATACAGAATGACATACAACAGCGGAAAAATTTAACGGTGGATATTATATAAAGTGCTTCCTTATCTTTTGTTTACTTTACTTTTTGTTTATAGATCTAATATCTATTATTGACTACGCTGACGTCTGTTATTCCGATCTCACTTGCACCCTTACCGACAAACTTGATCGTCTTCTCAATAACATTTCTCTGCTTTCCGTGATCGCCTCAAATGGCTCACCATAAGTCACTTTCTCCTTCTCATCTCAAGGATCACTTCCAATTCCAGTGCCAGTCTCATGATCGTTCTCTCCGTTCTGCAAACAACCTGCGTCTTTATATCCCGCGACACCACACCTCGTTCGTTACCAACTCCTTCACCGTGCAGGCAATACGGCTTTGGAATTAAACTTCACTGAATAAGCATTCATTCAAGAAAAGGGTTCGTGAGCATTTTTTGACATCTAATCTTTCCGCATGACTTAATTGCTTATATGTACCTATATAAATGAAATGAAATGAAGTTTATTGTATATATAAATTTACATAATTAGCAGATGTATTAGCTTTAGCGGAAAGACCAGCATTTTACCTTTTCAGGTGTATAAACATTTAAAATATTACAATTTAGGTACGCAGGAATAATACTATGTCAACAAAATTAAATTAAAATATATAACTTACATTTACAACATTACAAATTGATAATAATATTTATGTCAACAAAATAAAAGTAATGAACTGCGTAACGCGCGCTCACAGTCAGCGGCCGACAATACCTACGTTTGGTCTGAACGATGCCTAAGTCATACGAGTACAATCTGTGCGGATAAATAATGGGAACAGAAATGGCGGCGCATCTATTCACTTCTTGCTCGCACACCCACGTGTGCGAGTATAGACGCAAATAGATGCGCCGCCATTTCTGATCCCATTCTTTATCTGCACAGGTTGTAAATCAATAATAGAGCTCTCACTCAAGCTAACTACGCCATTGAAATAAAGTATCAGCCTATAAACTGTCCCACTGCAGGGCAAAGGCCTCCATCATAGAAATCAAGTCATCGCTACTATGATGGGATTAGGCTTAATCACCACGCTTGCCAAATGCGGATTGGTGATCACAAACCCGAGCTATGTTCGAAAAATTCGAAACATACTTTTCGCTCGACCCGGGAATCGAACCCAGGACCCCGAGATCACGGCCCGGTACTTAAACCACTAGACCAACAGGGCGTCCGAAATTGAAATAAACCTAGAAATTATATATTATCTATATACAGATTTTATTACGAAATCAACCTTGTGAAATAATAAAGGGCGATGAAAACAAAATTATCTCATTTCTAGACATTATTATGTAATAACAATAATAATTTACGTAACATAATAATGACGTACGCAGTGGAATCTGCCGCATAACCGCCACTTTCAAACGGAAATCACTTGCGCGCAGAACACTGAAATGGCGTCATTTAAGGTGACGGGTAGGGCACACTAGCGACGCAAATCGATTTCAATTTTTAGCTACTAAACCGGATCTATTTTAATCAATTTCGGGGTTACAATCTCTCGGCAAACATCTATACTGTTTATTGAATTCTTATAGTTAACTTTAAGGGTCTAATTTGTACTCGAAATTTGTATTACCGAGAAAAGCGGCCACTTATGGCGTTAAACCCAATTTCGAGTGCAGAAACAGATCAAAAAGTAGTGCACAATTTTTAAATAAATAGTATAAATGTTTGCTTACAGACTGCCGCTCCGAAACGGTTTAAAATATATCCGGTTTAGCAGCTTACAATTCAAATCGATTGGTGTCGCTAGTTAAGGGTACCCATCGCCTTAAAAAATACCTCAAAGTAGAGTATTCCCAGTACTGTAAGTACGTGTTGACGATAGACGCGGATGACTCTCAGTATGCCCAGACTCTAATTAATTTAGAAAAGTTAATTTCGGCCCGCCCTCATCGTTTCGGAACATTAGTTCCTCTTCATACCAACGGATGGCGATAGGTGTCGATTACATCGCTACTAAACAGGATCTATTTTAAACAACCTCTCGGCAAACACTTACACAATTTATTAAATAACCATGAACAAATGTTGGGTCCGTTTTTCTACGCGAAAAGTAGGTAACGCGTTGGACCCAACATTGTAATCGTATCGTGTTAATCGTGCTACATCTTAGACCATATTATCACTTACCATCAGGTGAAATATGGTCAAACGCTTACCTACAGCAAAAAAAAAAGCAAAATTTTACAGGAAACATTTTTTTATCATTGAAATAAGACCTTTTGAACATACCTTTTGATTCAATATGTTTTATTCACAGAAATAAACCCATTTTTTTTTTCGTTACAGTTTATGTTTTTATATTTATACTCAATATTTATTGTGTAATATCTAAATAGGTAGTATTAATAGATAGTAGAAGTGTATACATACGTAGGATAATGATTAGAAATTCACAACATGAATGCAATAAATGATTTGTAGGTATTTGTATTACTGATATCAAAGGTCACAATTAAAATTACTAATCAGTTATCATAATAATTATAATTAAAGTTTATAGATAATGATCCTCGTGGAGAGATCATTAGCTTTCCATTTCTGATTACATAATTACCTAACTGTATTTAATTTGAACATATAATTTTTTAACGTGTAGATCATTCCTCATTCAAGCACACATGGCGTCACGTCGAGCTACCCTGGTTGATATTTGAATGAATGAATGAACCCAGAGAGCAATGGTGAGGGCTATGCTCGGAGTCTCCTTGCGTGATCGTGTCAGAAATGTTGAGATCCGCAGGAGAACTAAGGTCACAGACGTAGCCCAAAGGATTGCATGCCTCAAGTGGCAATGGGCAGGGCACATAGCGAGAAGAACAGACGGCCGTTGGGGCGGAAAGGTCCTCGAGTGAAGGCCACGTACAGGAAGTCGCAGCCGTGGCAGGCCCCCCATAAGCTGGACCGACGATCTAGCGAAGGTCGCGGGAATCCATTGGATGCGGGCGGCGCAGGAACGATCTGTGTGGAGATCATTGGGGGAGGCCTATGTCCAGCAGTGGACGTCTATTGGCGTAAAGAACTAGAATATATCTGTCGCATTCAAACTAAAGAGACACACAGCGCGTGTGAAAGGGAGGAAAACTCCGATTCAGTCGTAACGTGTGCTTTAAGGTGAAGAGTATCGCCACTAGCGACGCCAATTGATTTTAATTGTTAGCTACTAAACCAGATCTATTTTAAACAACTTGGGGGGCTTCAGTCTCTCGGTAAAAACCTATACTATTTATTTAATAGTTATAGTTAGCTATTTGATCTAATCTTGCACTCGAATTTAGAATTACCGCCAAAAGCGGCCACTTTCGGAATAAATTTTTTAAGTACAAAAACAGACCCAACATTTGGACATGGTTATTAAATATATAGTATAAGTGTTTGCCGAGAGACTGAAGTCCCGTAATTATTTAAAAATACATTTGTTTTGGTAGCTAACAATTAAAATCAATTGGCGTTGCTAGTGTGCCCTACCCGTCACCTTAAGGGTACCCGTCACCTTGAAAATCTCAAAGTAGAGTATTCCCAGTACTGTAAGTACGTGTTGACGATAGACGGAGACTCTCAGTATACCCAGACTCTAATTTATTTAGAAAAGTTAATTTCCGCCCGCCCTCACGTCGTTTCGGAACACTAGTTCCACTTTATACCAATAGCTGGCGCTAGGTGTCGATTACATTTACACGGGCCTCCTCCTCAGCTTGGTAGGGACAGCTCGGCGCTCCCGGCTGTCCCTATTCCCCCCCTTCCCCCCCCCCCCCCCCCCAATCCATCTGGGGGAGGCATAGAAGGGTCCGCGCTGTAAGCGGGCCAACGCCTGGGAAGGAACGTGTAGTTAGAGTTCATTAACTAGTACACATGTCTCCTTCCCACTCTGGCGAAGAGGGAGCGTCGTTGGGGGTTTAGTCAGTAGGCCTTCAGTTTTACTGGAGGAGAGCCCGACATAACCCGTCCGCCCCCCGGCAGACGGGTATGCATAAGGCGCCGCCGAAAGGTGGTGACGTCGGCCAATTGAACATCGGGCCGGCGGAATTCCCCCAACGCAAAAAAAAAGGTGTCGATTACATCGCGCAAACATTTCGTTCAGGTTTGCCTTAAATTAGGCTCTCTGGGATCCGCTTTCCTACTTCGACTCCTCCATTTCGTACGGAGCGCTATAATGAAGGATCTGTAAGTTAGATTAAATCTAGTTTAGGTAATCTAAGAACTGTAAGTCTCGAATGGCCCTGGGCGCCCCCTAACACCCGACGCCCGGGTGCACTCACAGAGTACTTTAAATATACTGAGTGCACCCTGTACTATAGGTAAAGACCCTGTTTGATACAATCAATAAAAGAATCTATAGATCATAGACTAACTTATATACTCTATTATTAAAAAGAGTAACTGGCGAGTTTCTTGCCGGATCTTCTCGACTCAGAAACAACTTTCCGAGTCGGTGGTAGAATCGCATTATGTTTATTTATTTCTTTAGTATATTTTGTGTATCAACATATTAACATGTAAATTATACATAAGTACTTATAAATAGTTTTAAGTCATTCAAATGTATGACGATTTGTAAGTGCCGTGTACAAGCCTATGCAAATAAAGAATTATTTGAATTGAACTGATACAGATAATACGCAAAGAACAAACAAAACAATAATATAAAAGTATAATTAAAACACAATAACAAAGGTAGGTACAACTCTAGGTACAACGCTGGATACAGAAAATGATAACACTATAAACATCTTACACATCTAAGTTATGATAACTTAATCTAATTTGTAGCCTTTAGATTTGGATCATACTTACATATATTTGATAAAGTGTTACTCGAGTGCTATTTTGGCACGCTGGTTTTCTGTAAGGTCCTTTTTTTTTGTCTCCCAGGGGAAATGAATTACGCATACCAGTCCGCCGGGGGGTGGACGGGTTATGTCGAAGGGAATGAGAGAGGTTCGGAATCTGTGAGGCGGGGGTCTACCGACTAAAACGCCTGGGCAACCTCTCATCGTCCAAAGTGGGGGGTTGTGGTGACAGGCACGAAGCCATGTGCACAACCCCCTGGACGGAGCCCGCCTAAACGGCGGGTAGGACGCAGAGATCCGACTCAGCCAAATGATACACTGTTCCGAATCTCTAATGTTCGCTCCGAATGTATCATTCGACGCAAATGGATCTCTCGCGTCCGAGTGAACCGAATGACCTCAATGACCCGGTGAGCCGAATGAGCTGAATGATCCGAGTAAGCCAAATGATCCGAATGAGCGGAATGAATCACGGATCTATCACGAATCGATGTTTCAAATGAAGCGTTTCACTGTTCCGCATCTCTGATCTGATCTGATTCAGATGTCAATGATGATGCAGATGCAAAGGTTCCAAATCTTTTGAAAGATACGTTGTTGGAAGGTCTGCTGGGTGATTAAATTGACCAAATTAGTAGAACTTAAATTACCTGATACTTAAAGGGCCTAAGTGAATTAAGTCGAGGAAGAAGGAGGGAGCAAATTGGCATTAACAGCCTTCACTCACGTTACGCCACTTTTTTCTGTTTCTCTCTAAAAGTTACGCCTATAAGTCTCATGAGTCCCTCGTCATCATAAGTTAAAGCTGTCGTCGGTTGAGGCCCATACCTTGGTTGGAATCCGCAGAATACCAGTGGCTTAGCGTGGCATTGCATTGCATACGATAAGCCGTATACTGAGCGGAGACCATTTTGGTACCTGTTTTATTAATTAAGTATTGTGTTTTCTTTATTTTTTGTTTATAAGTTTGCATGTGGATTCTATTTTTTGTTGATTTTCTGTTATTTTATTTTGGTACCAAATAAACATTTTTTCTTTCTTCTTTCTTTCTTTCTATAGCTATATTCTAGCCAGTGCCGCCCTAGCAGCGGCTGTTTCGTCGCCCGCGTGCAATACAGTTTATTCACGTTATTTCACGGGGCCACTTCATCCTAGGGACGGTGGTGAAACCGTTCAGCGAACGATAACTTTTCTCTATAGGCTGGGGGCGGCATGCTTCATCCTGGGGGGACCCCTGACTTGACGGGAGGGGGCGCAAAGCAAAAAAAAAGTACGCGAGATGTAGCTCAATTTCCCGCCCTTGTGCGGTGCATGCCTTGCACGCCCGCTTGCGGCGGCCCTGATTCAGATATCAGGGCAACACCAGTAGCTGGTGGTGATCCAGTTGCCATATTTTAATATCTCTGGCGATTCACATCCGAGTCGCGTATCACCATAATACGTTAAAATAAAAATCGACTGCCACCTGTCAGTGTCAGACAGTGGAACGTTAGAATAAGGTGATCATCACGGACTGTTCGCGGTTTTTCTCTCTGTAAAAAGGATGTTCGTAAAATCTCATAAATAATCTAATACTACCTGCTCTGTGGTGAAACTGCGGGAATTGTCCTGCGTGGTGTTTGAATTGTATCTCCAATACATCGTGACGAAAGTGAACTGCCTTTTATTTGCCGGCCGGGGACCCCGTGAACGGTTCCCAAATATCCTCCAACCGATTATAGCTACGGCGGCCGATCCTAACGATCAGACGCCACTGGTGTGGGCGGCAGCAATTACTTATCATTAGGTGATCCGTCTGCTCGTCTGCTACACCACTGGGACACCAGAGTGACACGACCGGAGAGGGATCAGGTGCTGAACTTAACGTGCTTTCCGAGTGGCGTACAAGACCGCTAACTTCCAGACTCCGAGCTGACACTAAGAATTTCTTACCGAAAACTTAGGTACAATTTTTTTGGCCTAACCCGGGACCTCGAGTGCGACCCACTAACCACTGCGCCATCGAGGCAGTCAACCGGTCTACCTAGGTAAGAACACGTAACAGCTGTCAATAATAAGTTTCGCAACGATTGAACGTGCGCTGCGCACGCGCATCCTTCAGAGCCGATTAGAATTAACGAAGCGTTGTCCTAAGCGAACTGCCGGGGGAATAATAATTTTGGGCTATAAATCTTCATCAGAGCAAGCTCAGTGGTCAGGAACGTGGCCCTATGAATGGGGGTCGTAGATTCGAATCCGAGCACGAAGCTCAGGAATTATTTAGTAAATAATAAATTAATAGAACATCTCATACAGGGTGACTCATCTTTCAAACTCACAGTGTCAAAACTCACTTCCTATCTCTATAAATAGGTACACTGTTTTTTCCTTGTCTCTTCTTCCTTTTTTATGTGGTCTGCTCTCGGGTCATTTATACCTATCTATAAGAAATATTTTTATTGAATTTTTGTTATAAATTATCTATGTATATATTATTATTGGGTGTGTATGTATTGTTTATTATTATTTATGTAATGTAATAATATTAATATATAAAATAATGTATATTTCTGCCATTCTCAATTTCATTTGTTAAACTACTTTGCACTGCCTTCCCTTATTATTACGAATACGATATTTCTTTCCTCTACCCAAAGGTTGTCTGGAAGAAATCGCTACAAGCGATAAGACCGCCTTATTGTACTGTCTGTTGCTGTTGTATCATGCTTGTATTTTATTTTTGTGCAATAAAGAATATCTATCTATCTATCTATCTATCTTTAACCACGTGTTCTACTAACCATTGAAACAAGTGGCATAAATAAAAAACCGGCCAAGTGCGAGTCGGGCTCGCGCACAAAGGGTTCCGTAGCAGCAAAGTCCAAAATTACAGTTAAATCAACCTATCTCAAAAACTATAAGAGATACTTTGATCAAACCAAAAATCGTTGAAAGTGTTAATTAGCATGCATCACCTCTATTTTTTTTAGAATTTTATACCCCGTAGTTATAAAAATAGAGGGGGGGGGACATACTTTTTACGACTTTGAGAGCTGATATCTCAAAAACCGTTCACTTTAAGAAAAATGTTTTTTAGAAAACTTTATATCATTTTAAAAGACCTTTCCATTGATACCCCACACGGGTATGTACATCGAAAAAAAAAATTTCATCCCTCAGTTACATGTATGGGGGGCCCCACCCCCAATTCTTTTTTTTACTATTTAGTGTCATATTTTTGTAGCGGTTCATACAACACATATTCCCATCAAATTTCATCACTGTAGTACTTATAGTTTCCGAGTAAATCGGCTGTGACAGACGGACAGACGGACAGACGGACAGACGGACAGACGGACATGACGAAACAATAAGGGTTCCGTTTTTGCCATTTTGGCTACGGAACCCTAAAAAGGCTCGATACGTAAACACACACTATTTATTTCAATAATTAATTAATTATTTCGTGCTAATCATAAACGATCGGTAGCAAAACCGGCAGAGTTTCGGCTTAGGCAGTGGCTAGTACAGAACTGAGCTTAGACTCGGTGGTATGCTCACGGCCCCGCAAGGGGTCGGGAGAGACTGTACTGGGATTATTGCCCATTTCAGTGGGGTCATTCGCCGCGCATTAAGATGCGCGGGGCGTTGGCGCGGCCTAGTTTTAGGCCTGGGTGTCGGGTCCGGGGAGTCAATCCGGTAGTGGACTTCGCCCCGCTGACGAGTCCGGGCCCCACCGGCATAATCCCAACCCGCGAGGGATGGAACGTCCGGTGAGCGGTCTCGAGCCAGCGGGGGGCTTGGTGTCAATGTCCGTCTATGTATCCGCCGGGACTAGGTCCCGCGGATACGGTCTGTCGGGGGGGCGTCGGTGGTACGGCGCAATCTCGCGCAAGTGGGCAAACGACGACTGCCCCGCGCGGGCAAACATCCTGGTGCTCAAATGGTCGATGAAGTCATCGAGGCTCTCCATCCGGGTGTCCCGAGTTATCGTCGAGTTCCTCACGTAGCGAGGGGCCTTTACGATAGAGCGCAACGCAAGCGATTGCTGAGCTTAGAACTGAGCTGCGCTGCTTTATAAATGCTGGCCCCCCACTAAAATGGCTTCTGCATGGCTGGCGGAAGTGGCAAAACGGATGCAGGCTTATGGGGCGGCTTGGTATTGGCTAGCTTGGCTGGCTGGCTCTGATTGGCTGGCGCTTGGCGTTACACCATTCTGAACAACAATAAAACACTATGCCATTTTGGACAATTATTGGTCTATCACTTTTGAAACTTTCAACTTTTTATACAAAGTCGGTTACGTGACTTGGTCATTTTGTATGGGGAGTGAAAAATTTTTCGATGAATTTCTAAAAGTCGTTGAACAAATGTTGTTCAGAATGGTTGGTAGAACACCTGGTTAAAGGGATGTAAATGTTCACAGATACACCGAAAGGTATATTGACCTTTTTATTATTATAATATGGCTCTACCCGAAGATATTTTGCCAATGTCAAGTAACTTATTAAGAATAAGTTGGTAGTCATCAATCGATATCGAATCGATATTCAGTCGATAAAACGCAAATCGGTGTTTACAATAGGTACGTTATTATTCAACACAGATACATTATTCACATCTCCACTCCCTCTGGTGTGGCTGATGTCCATAGGCGGCGGTGATCACGTACCATCAGGTGACTCACTAGATCGTTTGCCTCCCTTTCTCATAAAAAATAATAGGTAGGGGAAGGACGTCCAAAATGACACAGTGTTTTATTAATCATAACTTTAATATTATTCAGAATAGGAACATATTTTTTTCTTACAACTTTGCTTATATTCATTGGTTATACGAAATCATAGGTATATAGCTTTTGTCAGAAATTGATTGTATGTCATTTTGTATGTACATTCCTACTCTACAAAAAAAAATCTGCAAAAAAAAACCGCCTTCAAAAACCACGAACTAAAAAGTGTAAAATAATATTTTTAACACTTTATACACCTCAAATAACATATTATAACAGTACACTCGAGAAAAGGTTTTACCGAAGTCGGCGCCCAATACTATCTTGTAATTTAATACAACATTCAATTACTCAGCAGGGATTAGGCGCCGACTTCGGTAAAACTTCTACGCGGATGAAATCGCGGGCAAAAGGTACTTAGTATTTAAATGTTTATAATAATAAAAACATTTAACTCGCGTAAACAAAAGATAACCCACTTGTTAAGTATGTCTATAGATAAATGTATCTACAACAAACTAACACAATCATTCCCGGAAGTATGACTGAGACGAGCCATAAAACAATTAATTATAGTTATGTCTATATTATTAATAAATCAACATAGCCATTAGCTATTAGTATATGTGTGTGTTGCGCAGTTTGAAATGAAATGAAAACGCGGTATTGTTAAGGTAGCAAGAAAACAGTATTTTTTAAATTATTTTTTTTTGGTTTCGCAGTAGAATCATCATCATCATCACCAGCCCATTTAAGTCCCCACTGCTGGGGCACGGGCCTTCCTCAGTCACGTGATGGGTAATTGCCATACTCACCACGCTTGGCAGACGGGTTGGCGAGGGTTTTGATATAATTGCAGAGTTTTCCTTCTCTGGGTGCTGATGATCATGCCAGCAGCTTTACCTTAGTCGCCTTTTACGACACCTCGGTAAGAGTGAGGGTGACCTATTCTACTCTGCCGGGGATCACACGGCTAGGGGGAATGCCGCCACCTTATGGATACCAGGCCACCGGGGGGCAGCCGGGCTATGTGGGGCTCTCCTTTGGCGGGGGCAGGGAAAGGCATACCCACTAAACCCCCTGCGGTTCTCCCCTCATCGCCCATATTGGGGAATATCATGGTGATACAGCCGAAGTCTCCCTCCACGATATTCCACGGGCGGATGTCCGCCTGTACAGGCGGACTAGGCGGTTCCTCCCCCGGACGTGCCGGGAGAGGAGATCGGGACAGCCGGGAGAACTGAGCCGTCCCTATCGAGCAGCAGAGGGAGCCTGTGCAATGCTGGTGCTGGTGCCCCCGTACCATACATCAGCGGGCTCCCTCCGCGGGAGGGGGGAGATGCGCATCTGCTCGGAGTCTCCCCCCCTCCTCCCCTTCGGAGCGCGCTAGCGAGGGGATCTCGCTGTCGCTCGCGCTCCGCCACCTTCTTCGCTATCATAACGTGCTCGCAGAAGGCAGCGAAGGCCTTCCAGGCCCCAGGCTCGCTAGTATAGCTCTCGTTATACATACTATGGAGGGAGAGGTCCTGTCCGACCTCCGCTACCAGCGCCTGACGCTGCGGGTCCCATGACACACACTCCGCAAGGGTGTGGTGTGCCGTACCAAAATTAATGTAAGGACAGTAATTTTTACGGTTTTCAGGTTATATCGGCCATGTTTTCAAAATATCACGAACACGAGAATTGGGCTCCAGCTATCTATATTTAGATAAATCGATATTTTTTACCAAATTAATGTACACGGGACAAAACGCGGTTCAAAGATTCAAAGCATTTATTTGCGGTTAGTTTTATAGTAAGTACATCTGACAAAGTTCCCGGTAGGCCACTTTTCGACCGCAAGGTGACGGGTAGGGCACACTAGCGACCCCAATCGATTTTAATTTTTAGCTACTAAACCAGATCTATTTTAAACAATTTAAATCTTTCGGCAAACACTTATACTATTTATTAAATAACCATGCACAAATTTTGGGTCCGTTATTGCACGCGACAAATTTATTCATGTCAAAAGCGGCCTTTTGGCGGCTAAGCTCAATTTTGTTTTTTTTTTTTATTATTAATAAAAACGTCAATTCTGCCAGGTAAAAAAAGGGATATTTTCCAGTTTTTTTTTTGCATCACAAATACAATAATATCTGATCTCTATATAATACAAACCTTAAAATATAGCCTTAAATAAAAATAAAATTATGGTGTGCTGACTGACTTATTAGAGGAGTTATACAAAATATTGAGTATTCAGTATACATTTTATTGTGTTTAGAAAAAAACGGCAATTTCATAGGTAAATACCAATTATAAATATTTATAAACTACTTCGAAATTTTCAATGCAATATTCTCAAATATATCGGATACATTTTGGAGAGTGCGCCACGGAACTGTACAATGCCATTGGAGCATCTCCGTTCTTCCACTACTCCACCAGGCAGACCCTCAATCGACACCGGTACATGGTAGAAATACCAAAAGTCCGCACAAAGAGGTTTGAATCCTGTTTCCTTATTCGTACTGCGAAACTGTGGAATCAGCTGCCTGAGGAGGTGTTCCCTAGAGGCTACAATTTGGGGGTTTTCAAAGCGCGAGTGAATAGGTATCTTCTAGGTAATCGTGCTACATCTTAGAACATATTATCACTTACCATCAGGTGAAATATGGTCAAACGCTTACCTCATCATCATCATTCATCATCATCAGCCCATTTCAGTCCCCACTGCTGGGGCACGGGCCTCCCTCAATCGCATGAGGGGTAATTGCCATACTCACCACGCTTGGCAAACGGGTTGGCGAGGGTTTAGATATAAATGCAGAGTTTTCCTTCTCTGGGTGCTGATGATCATGCACGCAGCTTTACCTTAGTCGCCTTTTACGACACCTCGGTAAGAGTGAGGGTGGCCTATTCTATACTCTGCCGGGGACCACGCGGCCGCTTACCTATCTACAGTAAAAAAAAAATATTTTTTACTAGACCGATAGTTGTGTTAGTTACTTAAAAAAATCGATCTTGCAAACCGTTCTTATTCGCTTCACCGTGATGGGTGGCCTTGCCTCGGATTTTTGAAATGCTAGATGACTTATGAGCAAGCGGGTCTCCCGATTGTAAGTGATCACCGCATCGTATGAACATCAGCGAGATCAGAGGAGTTACAGATGCGTTGCCGGCTCTTTGAAAAGGATTAGGCTCGTCTCTTGACGGTCTCTACCAAAGAAAATAAGTACTTCTACTGCCAAACCATTTATGAGAAATTTGTATCATATTCTGTGTCTATGACAGTGAGTGATATAGAGTGCAAAAGCAGACCTAACAGTTAACTACAAGTAATAAATCAATAGTATAGGTGTTTGCCGAGAGGTTGTAACCACGAGAGATAAACATTAAAACCGATTGGCGTCGCTAGTGTGCCCTACCCGTCACCTTAATGCGCTGAAATAAGGTCTTAAGGTGTCCTACTGCGAACTTTGTCAGATGCATGCTCGTAGTAGCATCTACTCTTCCCGCGTACATTAATATTTGTATAATACGAACTGCTAATTAATGGAACAACTTGCCGGCTTCTGTATTCCCAGAGAGCTACAATTTGGGTGTCTTTAAGTCGAGAGTGAATAGGCTTCTTCTGGGTAAGCACGCTACATCTTAGACCTTATTGTCACTTTCCATCAGGTGAGAAGAGGTCAAGTGCAAACCCATTTAAAGCGACGGGTAGTCCTAACTATCGACACCATTCGTTTTTAATTGATAGCTACTAAACCGGATCTATTTTAAACAATTTCGGGGTTACAACCTCTTGGCAAACACTAACCATGCATAAACCATGCATAAATGTTGGGTCCGTTTTTGTGCGCGAAAAAATGATTCACGCCAAAAGTGGCTGCTGCGGTAATTCAAATTTCGAGTACAAATGCAAACGCAAAAGTTAAGTTTAAGTATTTAATAAATAGTATAAGTGTTTGCCGAAATTGTTTAAAATAGATCCGGTTTAGTGGCTAAAAATTAAAATCTATAGGCGTTGCTAGTGTGCCCTACCCGTCACCTTAAATAAAAATAAAGTATAAAAACTAAATTTTTTGGTAGTCAGGTTTTAGTCTTTACGCTTTATTTTACTATAAGCTATAGATAAAGATAAAAAAATCTTTATTCAATTTAGGTTTACACAGAACACTTATGAATGTCAAAATAGGTACATAATATCTACCGCTGGTTCGGAATGTCGATTTCTACTGAGAAGACACCAGCAAGAAACTCAGTAGTAACTCTTTTCAAATATTGATGTTACAGAGTTTCAATTGAGAAGAGAAAAAAAATAATAGTTGTATTTTTTTTCTCTTCTCAATTGAAACTCTGTTAACCTAAAGGTATGCAGTTGACTCGTTACGTAATGTAAGGCCAGCCGGCGCAAGGAGCCAAAGGCTTCGTTCTCGGTTCGATGCACCTGCACCGGGTTTTCCTTGACTGATTTACTCAGACACGTGTCACAGTCTCTCACTATACTATACTTAATGTAACAGTGTTATTAGGAAGACATCAACAACCTTTAAACAATAAATAAAAACTTACTCGTGTTGCATTTTTTTAAATATTAAGATGACGGGTAGGGCACACTAACGCCAATCGGTTTTAATTTTTAGCTATTAAAAAATGTTGGGTCCAACGCGTTCGCGAAAAATTTATTCACGCCAAAAGCGGCCACTTTTAGCGTGAATCAATTTTTCGCGTACAAAAACGGACTCAACATTTGTGCATGGTTATTTAATAGATAGTGTTTGCCAAGAAGTTGTAACCCCGAAATTGTTTAAAATAGATCCGGTTTAGTAGCTTAAAATTTAAAACGATTGGCGTCGCTAGTGTGAACTACCTGTCACCTTAAAAGTGACGGCTGCGCTTGGGATCCCTGGCTCGATCCCCGGGTCGGGCCAAAATTTGTACCTGAGTTATTCTGTAAAGAATATTCTGGAAGTTGGCGGTCTTGTACCCCCGTGCCTTTGTTACTGCGGCCGATCCCTCTCCGGTCGTGTCACGCTGGTGTCCCATCGGATTATGAGGGTAAGGGTAGAGAGTGCACTTGTGTTTGCGCACACACTTGAGCACTATAATATTATAACCTGCGTAAGTGGCTGATCGTTGAGATTGGCCGCCGCAGCCGAAATCGGTTGGATGATATTATAGTGCGGACGTCCGTACATTTGTTCAAGGGTTCAAGTCAGAACATATTAATGCAACTTAATCTTAAATTTCAATCTAAGTCACGAATAGTTCGTACAGCCACCCACACATCAAAGTATACAAAACTGACAATGTTTTTTCATTCGATTCTCAGCTTAATTTCAAAAACGTTCGGTTCAATATCAATTAGGGAATAGTGACAGATTGTAGTAACTTGATGTTTGGCTGTCTGTACTTAAATGACCTACGGCTACCGATCAAGTTTAGTGAATGCAACTACAAACAGGTTTTGAATAATTATGCATTCATTTTAGAAGGTGTGTGGTTGTGTCTTTGACCACCAAACATAGATTATAAATATAAAGATAAAAAGACAAAAAATCTTTATTTAATCTGTGTGGTCCTAAACACAGAACACTTATGAATGTCAAAATAGGTACATAATATCTACCGCTGGTTCGGAATGTCGATTTCTACTGAGAAGACACCAGCAAGAAACTCAGTACTTACTCTTTTCAAATATTGATGATGTTACTAAGTTTCAATCGAGAAGAGAAAAAAAAATACAATAATGAAAGTTAATAGACTACTATGAATAACAACTCAAAAGATTAATCAATTAACATGACCAAGAATCCTTATCATTTAAATAGTCTTGTACACTATAGTAACCTTTCTTCATTAGGCAGGTTTTAATATGAGACTTAAAGTTATCCAGTGATAGGTTAATGACATTTTGTGGTAGCTTATTAAGTATCTACTTTGATGGGGTTAGGCTTAATCACCACGCTTGCTAAATGCGGATTGGTGATCACAAACCCGAGCTATGTTCGAAAAATTCGAAACATAATGTTCGCTCGACCCGGGAATCGAACCCAGGACTCCGAGATCACGGCCCGGTACTTAAACCACTAGACCAACAGGGCGTTACCCCATCAAAGTAGCTATAACTTGATTTCTATGATGGAGGCCTTTGCCCTGCAGTGGGACAGTTTATAGGCTGATACTTTACTACTATTAAATATCTTAAAACTTAAGCCAACAAATGAATTACCGATTTTATGAAGTCTCAGGACCGGGACGGCAAGTCTAGGTTTATTTCTGGTGTTAAGACTATGACTATATTACTAAAAAAGTCCGATGACTTTTTTGGAAAAGTGTGCAAGTTCTTACGATATGGA
Source organism: Marasmia exigua (assembly GCA_019059595.1). Taxonomy (NCBI): domain Eukaryota; kingdom Metazoa; phylum Arthropoda; class Insecta; order Lepidoptera; family Crambidae; genus Marasmia; species Marasmia exigua. Next base: position 19,745 of record JADPWL010003193.1, on the reverse strand, counting down.
GTATAAATATATGTGGGAGAGCCACGCTTTGGCATGAATGGGCTCGATCGGAGTAACACCACGGTCTCACAGAAAGCGTGAAGCAGCATTGTGCTGTATTTCGCTGCGTGAGTGGGGGTACGAGGCCCAATCCGGGGGAAAGGGGGGTTTAAAGGTAGGCTGCGCACTTGTGACTCCACTGGTGTCGCGGCTGTCCATTGGCGGCGGCAATCGCTTAGCATCAGGTGATCCGTCTGCTCGTCTGCCACCTATCACATAAAAAAATGGTAGGTAATTTTTAGGAAAGGTAACTTATTAACCGACTTCAACAAAGGAGGAGATGCTATAATCGACTGTGTGTATGTTTTTTTTTGTTTGAAAAATTAAAATACTTAAAGCTTGAAAAAAAAATTTCTACGAAAAAAGCCGCCTTCAGAAACCACGAACTTAAAACTGTAAAATAATATTTTGAACACTTCAGGTAATTTTTTTTTTAAGTCAACTAACTAGGCACAGATAACTATATCTATATGTAGCAGCTAACTAGGTTGGCGCAGCGACCCGAACCCTCTTATTACAAATCGCGAGCTAAGGATTGTCCCGGAACAAAATTAGTGCCATCCCCTTTTAACGTTGCGTGTTGGAACGGGATGACATGAGCTTTAGTACTGTAATAACTTAAGATCGCGATTTAGAATAAGGTGGATAGTGTCTTGGCCTCCGATAATAAGAGCCTCCATCTCGGTCGGTCTTGCGCCACTTCCTGCCAGTCATCCACCAAGAGTCTGAGGTTTCTTTTTAATATTAATAAAAGATTCTTCCACAGAATGCCTTTTTAGTTTAGATTTATTTTACAGTTTGGTTTAGAGCTCCGCGTTTGCTCACTCTCAAAACGATATTACTTACTAAAATATAAATTCGAAATAAGAGAAAAATGTCGGGAATGGTACATTTGTATTTTAATTATTGTTAGTATTTTAACAGTGGCAGAGCCATGCTTCGGCATGAATAGGCCGGCTCGACCGGAGTAATACCACGTCCTCACAGAAAACCGGCGTGATGCATGCGCTGTGTTTCGCTGCGTGAGTGAGGGTACCGGAGGCCCAATCCAGGGGAAGGGAGGTTAAAAGGTAAGCAGCGCACTTGTGACACCACTGGTGTTGCAGGCGTCCATGGGCGGCGGTAATCGCTTACCATCAGGTGATCCGTCTGCTCGTCTGCCACTAATATCATAAAAAAAATGTATTAGAATTAAGTCTCCGTTCTTTAGATTATAAAAAAGGATGAAGAGTCCGACCTTTAAACTTATAGTCAAACATAGGTCACTAGCTTTAATACAAACAGTAACACGTATTATCTTTATTCAATTGACATTTGCAGAATCAATAGTGTCTTAGAGCATGATTCGAGCCGTAAACAAAAAAAAATCTACTAGTTTTTGGCCCGCGGCTTCGCTTGCGTTAGAAAAAGACAAAAAGTAGCATATGTTACTGTCCATTCCTTTAACTCTTTCTCATACGACCCGTTTGGAACAGTGGTAGTGAACGTTGCCTCTGGTACAAGGGTTGCGGGTTCGATCCCCGCACAGTACAAACATTTGTGTGCATGAGCATGTCTGTTTGTATTGGTCTGGGTTTTTTGTATGTATTACTTATTATAAGTATGTATTTACACAAGAAAAGTATTATATGTGTATATTTGTAATCCCACTCTTGGTTCTGATATCCGTAAAACAGGTACTTGAGCTACCTATCTCGGAGTCAGATCGATGTATGTGATGTTGTAAAATAAAAAAAAAAATGTGCGTGTAATTCCCGGTTGCATCCAAAGCTGTCGCTTTGGAGCCCGGGGTACGCTTAGACCATGATTCAGGATTTGGGGAGTCTGGTAATTACAATGACGCGTCTGCCGCCTGACATTCGCAACCCTTTAACAAGGGAACCAGACCAACTAAATCATGGACGTTTCAGAAACTATTCGAAAAGTGCGGGTTTCCACACGATGTTTCCCTCACCCTACCATCTCTCTCCACCCCTTCAGCTATCACCAGTAAAAAAAATACGTCAATCCGTGACTCCGTACTTTTTTTTATGCTAGAGGCGACCAACGAGCAAGCGAGTCACCTGATGGAAAGTAATCAACACCGCCCATGAACATCCGCGAAATCAGAGAGATCGCCTAATGTGCTGTGTGCCTTTTTAAGGCGACACGTGTAGCCCTAACTAGCGACACCATTCGTTAGCGTCGCTAGTGTGCCCTACCCGTCACCTTAAAAAAGAGTACGCTCTTCTCTTGAAGGTCTCTAAGTCGTATCCGAAATACTCCTGCAGCCAAACCATTCCACAGTACGTGGTATAAAGTGAAGCGGTGAAGTGAAGTATAGTTTTGCTGTGAAAGACGGACAAACATGTGTGTATGTTGATCCGTCTATCACAGCATTTATTATATTAGTAGCCTTAGCCGTGTGGTCCCCGGCAGAGTAGAATAGGCCACCCTCACTCTTACCGAGGTGTCGTAAAAGGCGACTAAGGTAAAGCTGCTGGCATGATCATCAGCACCCAGAGAAGGAAAACTCTGCATTTATATCAAAACCCTCGCCAACCCGTCTGCCAAGCGTGGTGAGTATGGCAATGGACAACATTTCATATTTTTAACATGTCCATATTGTTTTTTTATATGAAAATAGACATAAAATGAACGGACCCATATTTTTTCTTTTTTCAAAATTTTTCCAATTTTCATTGCTAAAATAATTATTAAAATTCTTTATATTCTAAATAGACGTAAGCGCCAAATGACGTCATCGGACGGCTGAATCAGCGATATTCCTTTGCTTATCATTGTTTTAATAAAAAAAAGGTCCTACTGTCAAAGGTAAATAATACTAGTGTCAACATTGTCAACGTCATTCATACATTCAACGTTGACAAGTTGTCTTTTTTTTGACAGTTGCATGTCATGGGTTTGGCATTTCGTAAATTTAAAACTATAATGTGCTAAGCAAAGAAATATTTTACATTCTGCCGTCCGATGACGTCATCTTACGTTTTTTAGTTTTTAATTTTTTTCTCAGTAAATAAGCAATATAAAAAATTAATAAATATATATTTGCGCAGCGGAAAAGTAAATAAAGAAATGGTATTTTTTGTTTCAGAGCTTAGCAATTTTGAAATGTTGTCCATTACCCCTCATGTGATTGAGGGAGGCCCGTGCCCTAGCAGTGGGGACTTAAATGGGCTGGCGATGACGATTATATTAGTATGGACACAGATAAATGTATGGATGTAACCCATTTAACATTATAATGGAGTTTTTTTTTAATATTGGTGGTCTCGACGATACAAGACATTAGCGATTCAATTTATATTTTCGTACCTTAACATAAAACTTATTTCATGTTTTTTTATTATTGATTTAAGGATGTTTTGGTAACTTTAAGAAAAACGAAAAAAATATATAGCTACAATTAGCATGATAAAAAGAATTCGATATCTTATTATTTTGTTTGAGTGTCCTCATTTGACCCAATCTCCAACAAAATTGGTATATGTCCGGCCCGCTTTCTTTATTACCTCGTTTCGTCTGATATCGTCATATTTATTTATTTTAAGAATAAGAATAAGAAATAATTTATTGACCACAACACATTACATACAAATCTGAATAAGGACAAAACATTATCAAGTTGCGGCCAACAAGGTTCAGCCTCAGCATGTGCTACAACAACCGCTAAGCAGCCGCTGCAGCGCTGATTTTCAGGCTGTACCTTCGAGCGACGACTCATAATAAAACATACAACATGAAAAAAATACTGACAATATTAAAAGAAAACGGAAAAGTACATCTATAACGTGAACATGAATAGCAAGATACAGATCCCATAAATAAAAAAAACATTAATATAAATTAATTAATATAAACCGGTACATATTAGGTACATAAATAATAAATAAACAAACGAAAGACAATGCTCACACAAATACGGCAATTTTAGACTAGGTTTTTTCTGGTTGTTATTAACAAATTATTGTCTTATCGACAGTGATAATTAACATTAATTACCTAATTAACTAGTTTTAATCAATGTCATATATACATATATAAAAAAAATATCAATTACTTACAAATTAATTGATAAGCTCATCATCATCACATTCATCACTCATTTAAATTTCTTTTGGCATAAGTATAAACGTATTTTCGACCGTGGGACAGCCAAACTTCATCATGAATGGACCGGTTCGACCGGAGTGTTCTGATGCAGAGGAAGGACGCAGTGGAAAAAAGCCGTAATAGTAGCCGCTAGAGTATCCAAGTAATTAGTTGTATTTAATAGGTTTAAAAAGTATACACGGTATCTTGGTCACATGGAGACAGTTCATCACCATCATCAGCCTATTTAAGTCCTCACTGCTGGGGCACGGGCCTCCCTCAATCACATGAGGGGTAATTGCCATACTCACCACGCTTGGCAGACGGGTTGGCGAGGGTTTTGATATAAATGCAGAGTTTTCCTTCTCTGGGTGCTGATGAACATGCCAGCAGCTTTACCTTAGTCGCCCTTATCGACACCTCGGTAAGAGTGAGGGTGGCCTATTCTACTCTGCCGGGGACCACACGGTTCACATGGAGACAGTTAAACATGATATATTATTATAAACAAAGTACATACATAAATTCAAATCAGTGTCACATCACAATATTGCCAGTGTCTGATTAGACAAAAAGCAGGTTTTACCTACAGAGTGATACCACGGCCTCACAGAAAACCGGCGTGAAACAGCACTGTGCTGTGTTTCGCTGTGTGAGTGAGGGTACCTACCGGAGGCCCAATCCGGGGGAAAGGGGGCCTAAAGGTACGCAGCGCACTTGTGACTCCACTGGTGTCTCGGGTGTCCATGCGCGGCGGCAATTGCTTACCATCAGGTGATCTGTCTGCTCGTCTGCCACCTATCATAACATATACATAAAAAAAAGCATTTTCTGAGTCAGTCTAAAATAATCAATTGTAGGAGCACATGTGAACCCAGGGAATTCTAGTTTATCCGGAATATTCATCCCAAACAAGCAGGTGCAAATTTTAAACCGACTTCGAAAAAAAAGGAGGAGGTTTTCAATTCGACAAGTCGGATATTTTTTTTATGTTTGTTCGCCGATTACTTAGCCATTTATGAACCAAATTAGATAATCCTTTTTTAGTTGGAAAGAAGATAGTCCCGGATTGGTACCATGATCAGGACATCAGGATCTGATGATTGGATCCTGAAAAAATTGAGGGGAATCCTCAAATTTTAAAGGGGCACGTAATGTTTCAAAACTGCACCAGTATTAACGACTGATTGTATTAATTTTGTGGCTCTGCTGATGATGGAAGGTAAATTCCGCAACGGAAAGGAGTTAAAGGATAACTCTTTCAATACTTTACTCACAATTAGTTTGTTAGTTATTTGGCGGAGGCCGAAGTGGGTAGGATGGGGGTGGGGGGAGGACTGCCAAAAAATGAGACACTTGAAAAAATTTTTCTGCGAAAAAAAACGCCTTCAAAACCACGAACTAAAAGTGATAAAGATATTATTTCACACTTGTGAAATAATATTTTTATCACTTTATACACTTCAAATAATTTTTTTAACAGTGCACACGAGAAAATAGATAGTATTGGGCGCCGACTTCGGTAACACCTTTTCTCGAGTGTACTGTTAAATAATGTTATTTGAAGTGTATAAAGTGATAAAAATATTATTTTACACTTTTTAGTTCGTGGTTTTTGAAGTTGGTTTTTTTTAATAAAAAAAAAATAAATAAAAACTTTTTATTTGCCAGAAACACAGTTTACACAGTTCTTCACAAGTTTTCAAGTATCATGTGTTCAGCCTGCTCGCAGACATGCAAAAACATAAGTCATTCTCATAAACATTACATAATTTATATTTTCTACAGATTACATTCTAAGTTCAAAAATATCCTATATATATATTAATAATGTCAATTGTCAAATTAATCATTTCTATAATTAAAATTAATTTCGCCAGTTTAAATATTCCCTAAGACTATATTATCTATCTCTACTGTGGGAAATCAGGGGGAAAAGGTTGGCAGCGTACTTGTGACTCCACTGGTGTTGCGGGTGTCCATAGGCGGCGGAATTGCTTACCATCAGGTGATCCGTCTGCTCGTCTGCCACCACTCATATTAAAAAAAAGGATGTTTTCACCTAGCGGGTAGGTGACTGACTCTGTCTGCGCCATTTTTTTTATGCTTCGCTGACAGACGAGCAAACGAGTCACCTGGTAGAAAGTAATCAACGCCGCCCATGAACATCCGCGAAATCAGAGAGATCGCTAATGTGTTGCCGGCCTTTTTAAAGAGGAGTAGGTACGATCTTCTCTTGACGGTCCCTAAGTCGTAGCCGTTGAGAAATACTCCCGCAACCAAACCGTTCCACAGTACTGAAGTCATCATCATCATCATCAGCCCATTTAAATCCCCACTGCTGGGACACGGGCCTCCCTCAATCACATGAGGGGTAATTGCCATACTCACCACGCTTGGCAGACGGGTTGGCGAGGGTTTTGATATAAATGCAGAGTTTTCCTTCTCTGGGTGCTGATGATCATGCCAGCAGCTTTACCTTAGTCGCCTTTTACGACACCTCGGAAAGAGTGATGGTGGTCTATTCTACTCTGCCGGGGACCACACGGCTTTAGTACTGAGGTATGACCTTTTTTTTCTTCGCAAAATTGACGTTTTTGACAATTTTAATAATTCACCAAAAAAACTATCCTATACGTTGCTAAACGTTGTTCGTTAAAGCATAGTTAATTATGGCGTAGCATTAATGGTTGACTGGATAGTGGGGACGTAAAGGGACCCACACAACATGTTTCGGGTTCCAAGTCAACCTCTCCGGCCCGTGGCGCGTCCTGCTAACCAACAAAAGAGGCCCTGGCGAACCACCCACCAACCCGCACTGGACCAGCGTGGTGGGTTATGGTCCATTCCCCCCTAATGACAGATACTGTATTGCCCCGGCCCCCAGTTCGAGTCAGCCCTGCTATTCCGGGCCAAGGCGGCGGTCTCGGTAACGGCAGGGCAGGGGGTCGGGAGCAGTGGCGTGCATTAGGGGAGACCTATGTCCAGCAGTGGACGAGTGTGAATTGCTGATGATGATGATGATGATTAATGGTTACTTTGCAAATTAAAAAAATGTTACTATAGAACACATAACTTCTAAGAAAATCGCCATTCAGAACGGCAATTTCATACTTTAACCCCTATTATTCTTTTGGCTTAGTTTAAATAAATATTTACCGTTCTCATTCAAATACAGTTGAATGACTTCCAATTCATAATCCAGTATTACTTATTACATGTTTTTACTAAGTAAGTCGTTTAAAAGAATGTTATTGAGACGTCGAATTTAAATAACATTATTTGAATGCATAAATAAAAAGTTTAAGGTGACGGGTAGGGCACACCAGCGTCGCCAATCGATTTTAATTTTTAGATACTAAACCGGATCTATTTTAAACAATTTCGGGGTTACAATCTCTCGGCAAACACTTATACTATTTACCTATTAAAAAACCATGCAAAAATTTTGGGTCCAGCGCGACGCGAAAAATTGATTCACGTAAAAAGCGGCTACTTTTGGTTTGAATCAATTTTTCGCGTACAAAAACGAACCCAACATTTGTGTATGGTTATTTAATAAATAGTATACGTGTTTGCCGATGAGGTGGTTACCCCGAAATTGTTTAAAATAGATCCGGTTTGGTAGCTAAAAATTAAAATTGATTGGCGTCGCTAGTATATCCTACCCGTCACCTTAAGACGACGCTTATCAAGATCAAATAATCATTATTTATACACCGTTATTTTTATATCGCTTACATAAAACAGACAGACGGACAGACAGAAGGACATGACGAATCTATCTAAATGGGTCCGTTTTTAGCCATTTGGTAACAGAACCCTAAAAATTACAGTGTATAACCGGAAATCGTATCACTAATACGGTTTTTGGGATGAAAAGCCGAAAATAGGTTGTTCACGATACCTATTTTCGGCAGCATGTTAGATCCACAAAATAAGCGAAAACAAAATCAGCTATTCCATACATTATTGCGGGATTATTATATTTTGTATGGACCAGCTGCTTTTTTTTCTAGTACTAGAATAGATGGCACTAGGTATCGATTGCATCACGCAAGCGTTTCGTTTTTTCGGATTACATAGTATAAGTGTTGCGTTGCAATTTGCTGTTCGCTGGATTTACCTCTTTATAAATAGTATAGATAAGTAACTAATGAGAGCGTTGGTAGCTCAGTGGATAAGAACTCGCCTTTTATACAAAATCAAATCAAAATCAATAATTACAAAAGATACCTACCCACACTCCTATTTATTCATTATAATAATTTAATAGTATGTATCTCATTATTACTTGATATTTTCTTCATTACATATACACATTAGGTACACAAAATACAATAGACAAGCGTCCGTGGCACTCATTCAGCTGGTCTCACTGAAAACCAGCGTCATGGCCTTTGTCTGGGCTGTGACATAAGCTGAGTGAGGGCCATTTATACTAGACGTCATAACACATCATAATATTCATTTGGCACTGTCTGGACATTTTCCTTTTGTTTGATTTATATGTATTTTTAATTGTTTTATATTTGATTTTCTGTTTGTGCCAAATTGTGCCCTGTTTACAACTGCTATAAGTTTTGTGTTGTGATGTCTATAATTATAAATATTTTCTTTCTATCTTTCTTTCTAATTCTTTATTTGCATAGGTTTGTGCACAGCACTTACAAAGTGTCATACATTTGAATGAATTTAGACTATTTATAAGTACTTATGTATAATTTACATGTTAATACATATATGTTGATACATAAAATATAGTAAAAAAAAATTTAACAATGCAATTCTACCACCGGCTCGGAAAGTTGTTTCTGGTCGAGAAGATCCGGTAAGAAACTCGCCTCCCGGTCGAATCTATGGGTTCGAATCTGAGAATACACCTCTAATTTTTTTTAATCTATGTGCATAATTCCCGCTGTCTACCATCTGCTAGTCCACCCCGGGTGGACCGTGAAACAATTGTTTAAAAAAATTCCCCCCTCTTTCAACCGAGAAGGGGTGGACCACGGGATTTTTATAAATACTCGTTTCGATGCCCACCCTGGGTGGACTAGCATAGGGCGGACAGCGGGAAAATAATGTGATTTTAAAGTTATAATATCTCAGGTGGTTTCAATGGAAATCTAATAATTCTTTCAACGATGTTTCTATCATTGAGAGGTCTTTTGATTACAAAAATGTTAAATACCGTATAAGCAATGTTGTTTTCATGAACTTAGAATTAACCTACAGTAGATAAATGTTTTAGAGCAATTAAACTGTATCAACATTGTTACATACCTGATTGAGAGATGGTATCTCGGAATGACCTCAATAAAAGATCATAAAAACAAGGGCAAGATTCATTTCTAGTTTCTACTTACTCATTGTTTTTAGTAATCAAAACTAAGTTTTATGTTGTTTTTTTAGTATATTTTATATATCAACATATATATTAACATGTGAATTATACGTAAGTAGGTACTTATAAATAGTTTTGTGGCGACCCATATTGCTACCCGACTACCCGTCGGCGCGGCCCACGGCTGCACAATCCGTTAGACCTGCCCTGGCGCGTGACCGCGCTGAAACACATTTTCCTACAGGCCATTGTAGGCATGTGTAACTCAGGAGTGATTGGGACAAAAAGATGTACATCCTTGCAAAAGACTTAATAACTCCGCAACTCCTTTGCTTCCTTTATAACTCTTTACATCTTTAACTCTCTGATGTGAAGATTCATGTGTATGATATTAAGGTGCAAATCGATTGAAGAAATTTGACAGATTTGTATACATTGATGTGTGTCTGTATGGACCAATATTTACTCATTTTCACCAATATTTTAGAGGATATGATTAATTCAATAAAAATAAGAAACACTTCCTTTAAAATAGCATATTTATATTTTTATTTTATAAATAAATCTTCTGTGAAAATGTGCATCAACCCAATCACATCAATGCGTCTTTAAATATTTTAAGTCTTAGAGTTACAGAGTTAAAGATATAAACGTACCACGGATCGAAAAGGAGTGAGAGAAACCGCCATAGCTGGATTTTATGAGTCGAAAAGGGATGGAACGTGATTGAAAAGCGTCGCGCATTAATCTATACATAAAAAATATCAGGGGAGAAAACTGACCCTACCGCTGTTGCAATAAAGTACAACATTATTTATTTGTATTGCATTTATTAGATTGGATAAACACGTCGATGAGATAACCCATCGCAATTCGCATCAATCACATAATTCAAGTCTTTTGAGTTACGGAGTTAATTGGGAGTTAAAGATGCAAAAGAGCGATATAACTCTTTTCGTAAAAGAGTTATAACTCCTTTGTCTTTTAAAAGTGGTTTTGCGCATCTTTACTCCATTGTCCGCGAGGGTTCGGGACCAGGCTGATGTGTTGGGAGCTAACCCGGGGGGAAGAGGGCCTGCTTTAGACATGCGACGCGGGCGGGGTTAGTGCCTCAGCGGGCCTCCCCATTAACCGTCTTGTCTTGGACCTTGAGTGCCCTGTCGACACGTTATCACGGGCCCTCCCCATGTTGGGGCGCCTCCAGGCGCCACCCCTCCACATTTGTGTGGGAGTATTTTTTTCGCTCGTCTGCGCTGTATCCCACAGCTAGTGGGATGCGAAAGAGCGTCAACTCCAGCTTATCCGGCCACCGACCGCCTGCGCAAAACAGCTTGCAATGCTTCGCAGGTTTTTAAATTTTTAGTTGGGTGTTTTTAAATTTTTTAACACTGCTAATGTGTGTCGAGTAAGTTGTCACAGGATTCGGCGGGTAGGGCTAAAACAAGCCGCATGGGCTGATGCAATTCAGAGGTTTTAAATTAGTGTCTAGTGGTTTTTAATGTTCAAATTTGGTGTTTATTTGTGCAGTGAAGTGCCGCAAAGTGATCCTAATAATAAGAATCGTTGGATTGTATCGTTTTTAACACTGCTATTGTGTGTCGAGTGCGTTGTCTCGTGACAACTTGCTTGGACTAAATAGAGTCTTAAAACCTGCGATTGCTTTTAGAGTGCTATCCGCTGAATCCGTCGATAGGTCGATAAAACGTAAAACACCGGCGTTTTATTGAGTGACTGTGACTTTGATTGACTTCGACTGTTGACTACCTACTTAATCTCAATAAGTTACTTGACATTCGCGAATTATCTTCGGGTAGAGCCATAATAAAAAAATTAAAAAAAATAAGTTGTCACAGACAACTTGCTTGGACCTGATAGAGTCTTAAAACCTGCGATTGTGTTTAGAGTGGTATCGGCAGATTCCGTTGGTCGGTAAAACGTAAAACCCCAGCGTTTTATTGAGTGACTGTGACTGACTGATTTCGACGGTTGACTACCCACTTATTCTTTTTACCGTGGGAGAGCCAAGCTTCGGCATGAATGGGCCGGCTCGACCGGAGTGATACCACGGCCTCACAGAAAACCGGCGTGAAGCAGCACTGTGCTGTGTTTCGCTGCGTGAGTGAGGGTACCGGAGACCCAAGCCGGGGGATAGAGGGGGTTTAAAGGTTGGCAGCGCACTTGTGACTCCACTGGTGTCACGGGTGTCCATGGGTGGCGGCAATTGCTTACCATCAGGTGATCCGTCTGTTCGTCTGCCTACCTATTACACAAAAAAAATAAAAAACTCAATAAGTTACTCGACATTGGCTTGCCAATCTCTTCGTGTAGAGCCATAGTATAAAAAAAAATATGCAGGCGACTGTACGTAGGTATTCATAGCACACATTTCATGAATGTCAAAGTGCACTGTACTTAAAATAACGTGACACCTTCAATTATATTAAATTATGTTTTATTAAATACAATAATGATTATACATTTTGAAAATTTTCAAAACAATAAACAGATTTTTATTACTTACCTACTTTAGTCATGGTGTCTTTGTTGTTTTTCAACTAAACGTGCGTGTGTATTAATTATTTATTTAATTGACTATAAATAATAAATAAATAAATATTTCACAACATTACATACATTGATCTGACTCCGAGATAGGTAGCTCCAGCACCTGTGTAACGGATATCAGAACCAATGAGCAGTTTTCCAGTAGGTATTTATCAACTTTGCAGTTACTCGCTAGATGGAGTAAGCAGTTTCCATATATTTCAGGTGTTGGATAATATCCTGTGCTCCCCAATTATGGTTGGTTACATGGAAAATAGCACTTTATTACATGAAAGTTAAGTCAACCTTAAAATAAGTTTTTGATTTCAGCCGTTTGAAACTAGGCAGTATGTCATTAATTATTCTATCGAATTATATTTTTTTACAAGTAGTTTATTGTCTCTGTTGATTATTAGAAATCATTTCTTTTTTTAATAAAAATACCTTTTTCATTCATTCATGGGTAAACTCCTCATTGCGGAATTACAAATAATACAACCTGTGCGGATAAAGAATGGGATCAGAAATGGCGGCTAATCTATCCACTTCTCGCTCGCACACTATTTGCGTCTATACTCGCACCCCACGAGTGCGAGTATAGACGCAAATAGTGTACGAGCGAGAAGTGGATAGATTGGCCGCCATTTCTGATGCCATTCTTTATCCGCACATGTTGTACATTAAATACTTTTCTCTTTTGTAAATATACATACTTATAATACATATAGAAAACACTCAGACTAATACAAACAGACATGTCCGTGCACACAAATGTTTGTACTGTGCGGGGATCGAACCCTCAGTGGTAGCGAACGCTGCCTCTGGTGCAAGCATTCCTTGCACCAGAGGCAGCGTTCGCTACCACTGATACTAAGGGGTCGTAAACTATAGTAATTTCAGATATATTAAAATACATACAGGACGTTTGAACTAGGTCTAATAAGTAGTTTTAAAACGTTAAAAACCGTAAACCAGAATTTACCTCCCATATTATTAATTATTAAGCTTTTATTGCAGATCATCATCAGCCCATTTAAGTCCCCACTGCTGGGGCACGGGCCTCCCTCAATCACATGAGGGGTAATTGCCATACTCACCACGCTTGGCAGACGGGTTGGCGAGGGTTTTGAAGTGCAGAGTTTTCCTTCTCTGGGCGCTGATGATCATGCCAGCCAGCTTTACCTTAGCCGCCTTTTACGACACCTCGGTACGAGTGAGGGTGGCCTATTCTACTCTGCCGGGGACCACACGGCGTTATTGCAGATAAATAAATCCATACAAATTCGTTAGTAACAATTTGGTGCTTAAAAACTATGTTAGTATATCCAATTATTATTATTGGGGACAGGAGTGTGTAAGGACCTCCAGTGTCCCAAAAATGGACCATCTATCTGGTCCGCTATAACAACGAGGAGGCTGTTGCCGCTGGCCCGTGTCCGCCGCGCCATCGAGCCAGCCCTTTTGCGCATAATCGTACGGAAGCAGTCCGTATGCGCCTCCGCGAATATCTGCGACGCACTGCAGAAGCGAGGCAGCCGCAACAGCGCCCTGAATGCGTTATTATATTGCAGTTGGCGATTAAAAAGAGTAACTGGCGAGTTTCTTGCCGGATCTTCTCGACCAGAAACAACTTTCCGAGCCGGTGGTAGAATCGCATTATGTTTATTTATTTCTTTAGTATATTATATGTATCAACATATATATGTAATTAACGTGTAAATTATACATAAGTACTTATAATAGTTTTAAGTCATTCAAATGTATGACGATTTGTAAGTGCTGTGTACAAGCCTATGCAAATAAAGAATTATTTGAATTGAATTGAAATTGAATTGCATATCTTAATTGCTGCTACGGAACCCTCATGGGCGAGTCCGATTCGCACTTGGCTGGTTTTTCTTTATACGACTTTTCGAAATTCGTTGAAATTGTTTTTGACTCTTGATACAAAATGAGCAATACACGTGACCAACTTTGTATAAAAAGGAGAACTTATCAGGTATGCGAATTTCCAGTAGGGCACACTAGCGACGCCAATAGATTTTAATTTTTAGCTACTAAACCGGATCTGTTTTAAACAATTTCGGACTTACAACATTTTGGCAAACACTTATACTATTTATTAAATAACCATGCACAAATGTTGGGTCCAACGCGTACGCGAAAAATTGATTCACGCCAGAAGCGGCCACTTTTGGCGCGATATAAAATGGGGGAATACAGCATGAGGTTCTTCAAAATTTTTAACATATAAAAACAACACATCATACTTTAACCCTGTAGTTAGAATGTGTCGCCTCTACAATGAACTCCTGATAAACAATTATAATGGACAACATTTCATATTTTTAACATGTCCATATTGTTTTTTTATATGAAAATAGACATAAAATGAACAGACCCATATTTTTTCTTTTTTCAAAATTTGTCCATTTTCATACATAAAATAATTATTGAAATTCTTTTTATTCTAAATAGACGTAAGCGCCAAATGACGTCATCGGACGGCTGAATACAGCGATATTCCTTTGCTTATCATTGTTTTAATAAAAAAAAAGGTACTACTGTCAAAGGTAAATAATACTAGTGTCAACATTGTCAACGTCATTCATACATTCAACGTTGACAAATTGTCATTTTGTTTGACAGTTATATGTCATGGGTTTGGCATTTCGTAAATTTAAAACTATAATGTGCTAAGCAAAGAAATATTTTACATACTGCCGTCCGATGACGTCATCTTACGTTTTTTAGATTTTAATTTTTTTCTCAGTAAATAAGCAATATAAAAAATTAATAAATATATATTCGAGCAGCGGAAAAGTAAACAAAGAATTGGTATTTTTTGTTTCAGAGCTTAGCAATTTTGAAATGTTGTCCATTCTATAGATATATTTAATGACCACCTGCCAAGTTTCAAGCGGGCAGCAATCAAAAATATCTCCAAAAGTGTATAATTTAGACCAATATAGCCGCACGTTACTTGTAATATTATTAATTTTAAGATCTGAGGTTTGTTTTTTTTTTTAATAGTAGACATTTTTATTTAGTCTCATTGCGTTTGATGTTTTGATGTCATGATGTGTACACATGATTTTGGGATAATGTCTGGACTAAAAATATTTAATTTGTTAATTTTGATGCTTTTTTGATGTTATTCTGTTTTGTGTGCCAATAAATAAATAAAATAGGAGTGTTAATGAAAAGGAGTATTAAGGTTTTCAAGGGGTCAGCAGCGCGTATGCAGATCCTCTGGAGTTGCAAACTTCTATAGGCTGCGGTAATCGCTTACCATCAGGCGAGACGCACGCTTGTATAAAAAAAATACAGGGCGTCCCAAGAGCATGGGACATGAGGGGAAAGTTTTTTTTTTATGTGACAGTTGGCAGACGAGCAGACGGATCACAAGATCTTAAGCGATTACCGCCACCCGTGGACACCTGCAACACCAGTGGTGTCACAAGTGCGCTGCTTACCTTTTAACCCCCCTTCCCCTGGATTGGGCCTCCGGTACCCTCACTCACTCAGCGAAACATAGCACAGTGCTGCTTCGCGACGGTTTTCTGTGATACCATGGTATCACTCCGGCCGAGCCGGCCCATTCATGCAGAAGCGTAGTTCTCCCAGTACCTGCAATCCTGAAGTTTATTAGATGATTCATCATTACAGCCAATATACGTCCACTTGGACACAAGCCTCCCCCAATTATCATACAGATCGGTCCTGTGCCGCCCGCATCCCAAGGATTCCCGCGACCTTCACCAGATCGTCGGTCCACCTTGTGGGGGGCCTGCCATGCGGCCTCCACTCGAGGACCTTTCCGCCCCAACGGCCGTCTGATCTCCTCGCAAATTTATTTATTCATTTGTATTCTCATTAGGTACGTAGGTATATCTTCGTTATTATTATATATTTTATTCCCCATAACTATGTATAACACAGTAGGTATTATTACACACACTTATTATATGTATTTATACCGTCCGTGCGTCATAGCAATCAGGGCTCACATAATACCAGCGCCATGGCTCACAGGAAGGTACCTACCCCTTCCTTCAGTCGTGGCTTTAGCTGAGTGAGCTCCTTTTTGTATGCACCGCGACACACCTGGACACAATGTAGGTATATATTGCCCGCCTTAAATATTTTAACTTGTAGGATTTTTTTTTGTTCATTTTTCCTTTGTTTTAATGTGTTGTTCTTACTGGTATAAACATCAGAAGTTTGTTTTTTTTGTTCTTCATTTGTAATGATGTGTGTCGTGTGTGTTTAACAAATAAATGTTTTTTATCTTTATCTTTATCTTCAATGTGCCCTGCCCATTGCTCTCCCACATGTCTGTCTCTGTCATTATTGCCGAAACTAGCTGAGATTACTGTAAGCGCGCATATGTGTGCGTAGCCTTTTTAGCTCGCAATGTGCGTAGTCGTCCATTTGTATAATTGTTATTTTGTCATGAACAACGTTTATAGACGTCAATTATATTTCTATGAAAAATAATTGTGTCAGATAACAAAAAAATACATGGCAGTCTGCTCCGCTGAAAGTGATAAACAACTTGTGTCATATCAATAAACATTTTTCGCACCCAGCTCTTGCCAGCCATCCTGCGCAGATCGTCCCCCCACCTAGCCAGGGGGCGCCCTACATTACGTTTGCCAAGACGCGGTCTCCACTCTAGAACTCGTTTACCCCATCGGTTGTCGGTTCTGCGGCTAATATGGCCAGCCCGCTTGCTAATTCGGTGAGCAATGTCGATGACTTTGGTTCTCTGCCGGATCACCTCATTTCGTATTCGATCTCGGAGGGAGACGCCGAGCATTGCTCGTTCCATAGCCCGCTGAGCGACCTTTAACTTGTGGACCAGCCGTACCGTAAGTGTCCACGTTTCGGCTCCGTATGTCATGACGGGTAGGACGCACTGATTGAAGACTTTCGTCTTTAGGCACTGTGGTATGGAGTGCTGGATGCGAGAAGCCATGGATATATCACAGTGGCGAACAATTAGAGAGGCCTACGTCCAGCAGTGGACTGCGATAGGCTGATGATGATGATGATGATAAACATTTTTCATTTCTTTTTTGCTTAAATATTACAACAGTATTGCACGTGTATGAAGAAAAGCTCGATTTCACGTGAATTGGAAAGACGCCAGGCTTCGAATTAGTGTAAAGTATCTCCAATAGTGGGCCGATAGAATTGTAACTACAGGATTGCAATTTCTATCGGCTCTTCAGTCTATTCCTGGTTTAAACAGAATACTAGATTGCACTTATGAACGTGTAAGTAATTCTCGGTAGCGTTGAAAGTATGAATGAATGAATATTGCATTTATTTAGACACAGATAAAACAGAAGACAAACAGACCTTATACACACAATCTTGACGTTACAATACATAAATAATACAATACAAATCTCATATAATAGTACATTATCACATATATTTAACATTTTGCCTGAACTGTTACACTGCCCTACCCGTCAACTGATTTTAAACAATTTCGGGGTTACAACCTCTCGGCAAACACTTATACTATTTGTGTAATGACAATGCTCAAATGTTGGGTCCGTTTTTGTACGCGAAAAATTTAATCACGCTAAAAGTGGCCGTTTTTGGCGGTAATAAATTTTTCGCGTACGCGCTGGGCCCTACATTTTTGCATGGTTATTTAATAAATAGTATAAGTGTTGGCTGAGAGATTGTAATCCCGAAATTGTTTAAAATAGATCCGGTTTATTAGCCAAAAATTAAAATCGATTGGCGTCGCTGGTGTGCCCTACCCGTCACCTTAAAACTTTCATCTCGTGTTCAGGCGGTACTCGAACCCACATCTTCCACAATCAGGAATGAACACGAGATGAAAATTAAGCGTGTTATTTACTTATAAAAGCTAAAATAATTATGTTTACTGAAAAAAAAAATGGAAATAATATTATTATTCAGACTCATATTATACTTAATGACAACATTAACACCATTTTTGGCTGGTAGATGGCACTATGCATTTTTACATCGCACAACAAATCATGTTCAATCATCGCACAGCAAGCATGTGCGTGCGTGCGTGCGTGCGTGCGTACGTGCGTGCGTGCGTGCGTGCGTGCGTGCGTGCGTGCGTGCGTGCGTGCGTGCGTGCGTGCGTGCGTGCGTGCGTGCGTGTGTGTGTGTGTGTGTGACAGCAATACAATTCCATTTGTTTTACAATATTCTAGAGCTAGTATAGATATGTGTGATGCATGGTTGTCAAGCAATAATAGGCACTTCTGATCTAGAGATACTTTTACCTGCTTTTTAAAATGTTTTAAAAATATTAAAAATTCAGCGTCTTGCATCCATCCACTGCCGTTCCCTGCTCCAGCAGAACCCACAGGGCCTTCGCGTATGACATGGTCTTGGAAACGATTTAGGGGAAATACAAAAAATGGAGGTATATGACCGCCCTGTTCGACCGATCAATTAATTTTCTTTAAACTAAATCGCGATCTTAAGTTAAATATTACTATTCGGTCATGTCATCCCGTTCCAACACGCAATGTCAAAGAGGGCACGAGATTTTTTGAACTTTGTTGTAATCTGTCTACCTATATCAACCCTCCTTAAGGTGACGGGTAGGGCACACTAGCGACGCCAATCGATTTTAATTTTTAGCTACTAAATGGGATCTTTTTTAAATTTTCGGGGTTCCAATCTCTCAGAAAACTAGACTAAACTTATTACTATTTATTAAATAACCATGCACAAATGTTGGGTCCGTTTTTGTACGCGAAAAATTGATTAACGATAAAAGTGGCCGCTTCTGGCGGTAATTCAAATTTAGAGTACAAAAGTTAAGTATAAGTACCTATTTAATAAATAGTATAATTGTTTGCCGAGAGATTGTAACCCCGGAATCGTTTAAAATAGATCCGGTTTAGTAGCTAAAAATTAAAATCGAATGGCGTCGCTAGTGTGCCCTACCCGTCACCTTAAGGATAGTTAAGGTGACAGGACCGTTTATAATATAATCCTAAATTCGAGTGCAAAAGCATATCAAAAAAATAACTTTAAGTATTAAATAAATAGTATAGGTGTTTTCCAAGAGACACGAACCCCGAAATGGTTTAAAATAGATCTGGTTTAGTAGCTAACAATTCAAATCAATTGGTGTCGCTAGTGGGGATACCCTTCACCTTAAAGTTAGGTTCAATGTCCGAGTCTGATCTGACTCAGTAAACTGATTCACTGATTTAATTACATGATTTTATCAGTTTAAAAATAAAGTTTTGTTAATCAAAATGGCCGAAGTGCCTACATGCTCGCGCCTATACTATATGAAATGTAAACACTGTGTGTGTGTTATATTTTTCAATAGCTTTTTATTTATTTAATCCGATGGCTCAAGGACCCGAACCGAGTCTTGGCCTCAGAAACAAGAGAGCGCCACTTTGGTTGCCATTTTTGGCGCCATATTTATTGCCAGCCATTGACCTGGAGCCTAAATTCGCGGGATTGTTGATATAAAAAAAAACCGGCCAAGTGCGAGTCGGGCTCGCGCACAAAGGGTTCCGTAGCAGCAAAGTCCAAAATTACAGTTAAATCAACCTATCTCAAAAACTATAAGAGATACTTTGATCAAACCAAAAATCGTTGAAAGAGTTAATTAGCATGCATCACCTCTATTTTTTTTAGAATTTTATACCCCGTAGTTATAAAAATAGAGGGGGGGGGACATACTTTTTACGAC
>JADPWL010003188.1:286957-359678 GCA_019059595.1 Marasmia exigua | reverse complement strand
GGGCTTTACGAAGTCGTAAATGATTTCTCACATAGACCATATCTCCTGTTTTATATGCTACGGGACTGGTTCTTTTATCATAATAATTTTTTGAAGTTGTTTTGGACTTCAATATGTTCTCAATTGCCTTTTCTCTTAAAAATTGCAGTCTCTGTTGCAGGATGCGGACATAGTTGCTATAGGTTGGTTCTAGGTTAGATTCATATATGGAGGTAGGTATGAAGGGTTTATGTCCAAATAACAATTCATATGGGGTATAATTAGTAGTACAATGGATTGTTGTGTTATACGTCAACATCGCAGTAAAGACGTATAGGCCTAGGCCTAGGCCAATTACTTTGGTTTTCATCAACAAAGGATTTAAGATACTCCTTTAATGTCGAATGACTCCTTTCGAGAGCGCCTTGAGTTTGCGGATGGTAAGGGGTTGACCATAATTGCTTAATTTTAAGAAAGTTACATGTTTGTTTGAAAAGGTCGGCGGTAAAATTGGTGCTTTGGTCTGTTAATATAGTTTCGGGAATGCCAAATTGAGAAATGAAGTGTATAAGACATTCAGCACTCTCTTCTGCTGTCGCATTTGGGATTGGATATGCAGCAGAGTACTTCGTGAGGTCATCCTGCAAGGTAAGGACGTATCTTAATTTACCGTTGCCGGCTTCTGGCAAAGGTCCGACTATGTCTAATGCAACGCGTTCAAATGGAAGTAGGTAATAACACAGTTCTTATCTTTGACTTTAATAAACTTTCGTTGTGTTCTTGAATTTTTGTATTTGCATTAAAAGATTTACTATTTATTCTTTTCAGGTATTTTGAATAGGTACTTTCGGGAATCTGAATGTCAGATGAAGATATTGAAGATGGAGTCGGTATTTCAAAATCAGAAGGAAGTTCAAGATCTTCAAGAAGTGGGTAATCATCGGGTAAGTTAAGAAAATCAGATAAGTCTAACATTTCTAGTAATTCTGGAGGGCTAATGGAATTTTCTGTTTCAGGTAATGTTCCGGGGTTTGGTTGAAGCATTAGGAGCAGTTTCATCGGTAAGTATTTCGTTAGGATTATTTACAGGTACAGGATTGTTGGTGTTTTCTTGGACATCACCTACATCTTCAGGTGCAGTTTCATTGGTAAGTATTATTTCAGATTCAACGTGTGGAACGGGATTAATTGGATATCTAGAAAGGGAAGGTGAAGGTGTAGGACGCCCTGCGACAAGATGGGATGATGACATTCGAAGGCTGGCTGGTGTGGGCTGGATGAGAGTGGCCGAAAATCGGGAGCAGTGGCGTGCATTAGGGGAGACCTATGTCCAGCAGTGGCCGAGTGTGGGTTGCTGATGATGATTACTGTTGCACTTTCCCTTTTTGTATTCAATTGTGTAATCATATTCTTCTAGTTTTAGCCTCCAACGGACAAATTTAGAACCTGGATCTTTGCAATTAAAAAGCCCATTTAAGGGCTTGTGATCGGCCACGATAGTGAATCTTCGTCCATAGAGATATGGACGGAAGGTTTGCGTTCCGAAGATTATGGCGTTTTTAGTAGTGCTATAGTTGCACTCATGTTTATATAGGGTACGTGACGCAAAAGCGATGGGCTTATATTTTCCGATATTCCCTAGTGAAAGGATTGCGCTTATAGCGTAGTTTGATGCGTCACATGTTAGGACAAATTGTTGTGTAAAATCAGGGTAACTCAGTAAAGGTGCAGAGGTTAGTTTATGTTTAAGGTTATCGAAAGCCACCTGTTGCTGGTTTTGCCACTGACATGGAGTGTCCTTTTTTAAAAGGGTTGTTAGAGGTTTTGCTAACTCTGAAAAATCAGGGATGAATCTTCTATAGTAAGATACTAATCATAAGAAGGACTTGATGTCTTTGGGACATTGTGGAATAGGGAATTCAGCTACAGGCTTAACTTTCTCGGGATTTGGTCTTACCCCCTCTTCAGTGATAAGGTGCCCAAGATATGCGACTTCACGTCGAAGGAACTCGCATTTGTCACGTTGGAGTTAAAAATTTAAATTAAAATCTCTGAGTCTTTGGAAGATTCATAGGTAGGATGAAGAAGATTAATAGGTCGTTACCTATTATGCCATCGTATGGGAGGTTGATTTTATCAAAAACATGGAATGTATGTGTCAAGTTAACATGTATATTAAAATTAAGCTTCAATTGGAAACTGCCGAGGCTATTAATACTCTCGTCTTTGGAATCTATTCCCCTTATCTTGACTTTTGAGTAGGATAATTTTGGAATGTCAAAAACACTTTTATTTTTTAGAACGCCGATTGAAGCCCCGGAGTCGATCAGAAAGGTAAGTGGCTTATGGCCAACATATGTTGGTATTTGAATAATGGGTAAGTATTTTTCTTTAGTGACAATTTCTAATGTATGTTTTTCGTTTTCAGGAACACTTGGAGTGGACTGACCTTGAGTTTGGGGCTGATTACCCTGTCCATGGGTCATATGCATGGATTGACCACGAGTTTGGAGCTTGATACCCTGTCCATGGGTCATATGAATGGATTGACCACGAGTATGGGGCTGGATACCCTGTCCATGGGTCACATGAATAGATTGACCACGAGTTTGGGGCTGGATACCCTGTCCATGGGTCATAAGAATGGACTGATTACGAGTTTGGGGCTGGATACCCTGTCCATGGGTCATATGTTTGGGTTTTGTGTCGTCTTGGGTTAAAAGGGTTACATGTCCCGCGCGACAGGTATTCGGGACAGCTAGCAGTTTAAATCGTTCTGAGTATTATCGTATCCTGGGTCTTTTGATTGACATTGACATGTTTTGGTCCCGGTTTGAATGGTGAGGACTGGACTGGAGAAAACGGCTGTGGTCGTGGTTGGCCACCATTGTTGGAAAACTTTTTATTATTATAATCGCCAAGTCTACAATTTTCTAAAACATGACCTGGCATTTTGCAGTACCTGCAAACTAAAGCAGACCTGTATTCCTTTGATAAAAGGTTAATTAAACATGCACTTTCAGCCTTGCCTTCTAATTGGCTTAAAATGTATTTGAAAACAATATCTACCTGCGGTGGAGTTGCTATGGATACTGCGTTGTCACAGTTATTTATGAATGCATTTAATTTATCACGTGTGCTGTGGCTTAATGAATTTTAAAATAACATTCAAAGAAATCTCCCCGACTTCCCTCAAATCTTTTTTGGAATCGGCTTTTGACATATTGTTACGTTAGAACGAACTAACAAAGAGACTAAACAAAAGAGACAATAACAAATGAAAGATAAATTAATTAATTAAAAGTGCCACCTGGTTATCTATCATTCACTGGTTACAGGAATGTGTGGGCGCACTCGGCCAATGGATGTTTAGTTTAGAGATAAGTTGCACTAAGAATTACAATTGGATTAATCAAACGGTAACTTAGTGATTAAGGATCAATTATTAATCGTTATGAAATAATGAAACATCTATGAATTATCACTGAATAATATTTCCGATAATTACACACTTGGGTAAGTATAAGTTTAAATGACTTACAGGATTAAGATTTTCACCATTTTGGATTCACTTAAACACTGAACTGGGAACCTTCAGGGTATGATAGAGTCGGGACCACTGGAGTTGGAGCTACTGGATACGAGATGCTGGAACTACTGGATACGAAATACTGGAACTACTGGATATAAGATGCTGGACGTCGTGCAGTCAGCTGGTGCTGGATGGCGAAAGGTTTCCGAGGAATACGCTTCTGGCGCAACTAGTCGGCACCACTTAATGCACAGTAGGCTGATCTGGAGACTTGATGGCAAGGAACCGTCAGGTTTCCTGGTGAGCCGGATCGATGTTTTTGGGTGATGACTTTAGGAGTATTTCACTACACTCACTTTTAGTTTTTGGAAATAGTCGAGACGTACCGCGAATTGAATTTATAAAATCCTTTCAGCGCTGCCACCAATGTTATATCACGGAAAGCCAATATCTTTTTAATTCCCAAAAGGGATATTTACAATGTACAAATCAATTTAATTCAAGGTTGGTAAACGCCACCGGGAGACGGACTGCGGGTACCCTTCGCCACCCATACACTGCTGGCTGCAGTGTAGAGTGGGTTGGGGAAATAAAACCCGCAGGCTTCAAAGGGAAGCCGCCGTGAAACCCAACTCCGCTAGATTCGGAGCGGGGAAAGTTGGCAACACCGTCCAACTATCGAGCCCCGTGGCTCGAAGACTCAACGCTGGACTCCGAACAAGGCCTTTCGGGCACTGCGCCCCATGACGTTCCACTCTTGTGGGGCCCACGTCAAAACGCAATCACGTGTGAGGTGACGCAGGACAGGGCCCCGGGCCCAAAACAAAAGAGTCCACAGGAGAGGGGTTTCCCCAAACCGTGAAGCCGGTCCTAGGCCCTAAGGTGGCTCAACTGGGGGTCGACAGAACGACTCCAGGAGCCCTCCCGTGTGTGTGCAGCTGTTAGCCGCCGGGTAGCAATGGGCAATGCAGATTACTACCCGCCGTTGCCCAGGGACGCCAGGACCCTTTCGGTAGCACCTCCAAATAGAGCAAAAATACTACCGAATGGGCCACACGAGGAGGCCGCCGCACCGTAGTCCCCAAGAGAAGACATACTGCGCCGACCCCACATAACCTGGGAAAAGGGTAGTAGGATGATGAGTAATTCGTGATTACATGACTTACCTTTAAAATTACGCTGTAGGTACATTAAAGAGTGATAAACTTACGAAATCATTTATGAATTCACAAAGAATTAAGTATTCTCGATTTCAGAGTTTATTTGGGCATGCTGCTTATATGAAGTTACAAATAAAAATTTCAAAAAATATACCATGCGATAAAGGAGTTATTTTTTGAACATCTAGAGCAATTAAGCTAATAAACATTCATTTACATCTTTTTTGGTATAGTTTCTGTAGAAATACACATGGAGTACCTACCTTATTTTTACGTTTTTATTGACTATCAACGATATATTTTTATACGTATTTTTCATATTTTTTATCTGTATTTTTATGATTTTTTTGTCTTAATTTTCTTGTGTTTTTGTTTCTTTTGTTCAATAAATAGTTTCAAATATATGAAAAAAAAACACATAATAGGCCGGTGTTTTGTCTATAGTTTAATGAAATAAAAAAAAATGCGTAAGCATACCTACTTACTCCTTTGTTGTTCTAGATGTGCGAAATAATGAATAATTAGAAATGTATTAATTGATTACAATATAGTATACGAGTATATCCCTCATTCCAAAATATTCCTCTGGTTTTTATAAATCCAAGTTGATTATAAACGTTCTTTTTTAGTTAAATGATTTAAAATTACATGTTCCCTGGCGGACCGACTTTGATCTAGGAAAATTTAATTAACATGAAAGAATTGTAAAAAATTGTTGTCTTAATTTTAAAAATGTACATCTATAGTTTCATTATAAATATTAAATCAAAGCGTGGGCGTGCTGCTGCAGAGCATGCTCCCCAGCAGACCCAGCAATAAATTCCGTTACTGAAGACATTTTTAATTTGTTTATGATATCATGTATACTAAATGCATATAAATCTACTAAAGTCAATATAACTAATTTGTTATTTATTGATTTACAACAACTCTTAAATTTCTTCACGAAACATCAGCTCACTACCGTAGTTGTTCAAAATGTATTAGGAATTATTTTATCACTTGATTCACACCCCATATACGTAAAATCGGTCGGCAGCGGACCGTGTCAAAATACCCGCGCGCATGAACCTACTTTTGGCAGGGTCGCCATGTAAAGTGGTGCCCTGAGAGAGAAATGAAATCAAGAAAGTTGAGTGAATTCTGTTTATATTTTCAATAAATCATCCATTATATTAGTACTAAAGTAAGTTACATAGTATACGTATACTAAAGAGTATGTTTCGTTAACATAATCTGTTCAATACATCTCATTATAGCGATATAGCCGTTAAGTAGCTCACAATGTAATACTGGCATTTTTCTGGCGTAAATAAATGCGTATTTTTTACATACATAAGGATTCCTCCTCCTCGTTTTTCCTTCCTAGTCCAATTATACACGTTGAAGCCATCTATCTGATATTTGTCAATCTCTTCGTTTTTTTATATTAATCTCTGTTAGGCATATCACTTCTAATTTATAATGTATTAATATCGAAAACTCAAAAATAAGATACATGATAGAAATCTCCTAAATAACTATTCTGATGTTTGTGACCATGAAAGTTTCAAACAATTTTTGTATTTTGTGCCTTGTTCCAGATTTTCAGCAATTACTTTGCGAATTAGGTACTTAACTGAATGTTTGATACCAATTTATAAAACCGTATGAACTGTACATACATGTTTTAAATAATGCTACACTTCGGTGTCATACATTACATATTTCAGAAGATATTTTTGCAGTTCAGTCATCAAGGTAAAATAAGATAATTATTAAACTTCGTCGGTTTATAATAAGAGCTGCTGATGATATTTACTTAAATGATATAATAATTATCTGACCATTTATTCAGAAAAATAAATATAAATAAAAATATCTAAAAAATTTAATTATTTGAAATCATGACATCACATAAGGCTCAAGCTCAATAGCTCAAGGGCAATCAATACATGACACAGTTGTCTCAATATTTTCACGTGCCAATAACTGCCACACATTTTACCACTTATGGAGCGGCTCTTACGCAAAGTATTGAGTTTAGAAAAAGATATTAAAAACCTCAACATCGTATAGGGACCCCCCAAAAATTTGGTATCCATTGTGTTGTCCAAGTCAATTAGTATACTTTCTTTATTTTTTTCCTTAGGTAAAAACTATGTTTCCAACCAGCTAGTTCTAAACATCTGTATTAAAAAAATGTCGGCCGGCATTAACACGTGGAGGGCCCAATATGAATGATGTCTTTACCAGCTATGTCGCATTCATGTCATTTTTGGCGTCTAAATCCTTGGTACTATATAGCCATCCCCTTGTTACATTTGGGGGACAAGCTCAAAATGTCATTTGGCTTGTTGCAACTTTAAATTAAAAGATTTTGTTCATAATAGCAGAAAGATAAATCCTAAATAAATCAAATTAAACCTATTTTTCGTACTTTACAGATTGTGGGAACACTTTGCGCAGCCTATCTTGCTTATATATTCAGACCTAAAGAGAACTTATTAATAAGAAATTTTGACTTTCTCTTAAATGGAATTCAGTATTTTTTACGCAATCTTTTCAAATTCCGATAAGTACGCGTATGTGTGTTTCCTACTATGTGTGCATGACACATTCTATGGTTTCTCAAAGCAAGTTCACGAAGCACTCCTGCGATTTAAACAATGGAGATCCACAACCTCATCTATGAACATGTATCCATAATAAATAAATGTCAATGTAGTTGTTCATTTTACTTACCACGTGAACGTTATATCAAACACTAGCCTAAACCTGTTTAGAATGCCACAGACGGTTAGTTTTGCAACCATGGCGTCACTCTGTCACGTTTAACCTTCTTTTTAATAGCATTATTCGCCTCAGAAAATATATGTTACCTTCTAAATTACTAAGTCGGCCACAACCAATGCGCGTCTTAATAATAGTACCTCAGACACTAGTTATCTTATATGTAAGCCACTTTAAATATAACTCAGCATAGTGGTTATTTTTTAGCATCTAAATTTGTGGTATGCATTCAAATAGGAAGCTTCTAAAGTATTAATATATGACACCAAAATAGTAAGAATATTAGCCTCTAAATGCATAATTTAGTATGAATAAAATGTAACTCATCCTACATTAATCGATTGTTAAATGTACCTAAAATTGTCATCAAATAGTATAATTAAAGCCTCTACATATTATTATTATTATGTATTACTCATGAACTATTAAGGACAGTCGGTCAGAGCGATGGTAGCCTAGTGGTTTAGAACGCGCCCTCCATGCGGAGGGTCGATTTCTCTACATGTTTCAAATCTATGTGCATATTTCTATATTTACCTCGGCGGTGAAGGAAAACATCGTGAGGAAACCTGCTCGTTTGGGATAGTTTCAGAAGCGTGTAACCATGATTCAGTTGGTCTTGTTCCTCTGTCAAAGGGTTGCGAAGGTCAGACGGCAGTCGCTTCATTGTAATTACCAGGCTCCCCAAATCCTGAATTATGATCAAAGCGTACCCTGGGCTCCAAAGCCCAGCTTTGGACTCAACCGGGACTTATACGCAAATATGAAGAAGAAGAAGAACTATTAAGGACAGTCATAGTAAAACCATTTATTTATGCAAATCAATTTCTGTATTAATATGTGTAACAAGTATAATCATTTATAGAAAAGTAATTAATAAACATTAACACGTATAATTACGTGATTAAAAGAAAAAGAAAATAAGGGCAGGCGGGCGGGCGGGTCGGCACTAGTATCGAATAGCGCTCTCTGATTGGTGCAAATGGCCGGTTGCTGTCATGTCGCGCACTCGCGCCAAATCGTACAGTGGCTATTTTCACGATAAAAGAATATGAAGTATTATTTTACATGTTAAGTTATAATATATGATGTTGAGTATTGAAACTTGAATACATAATTTTTGAGGAGCTTGTATTGAAGCTGTAAAACGTAATATGGTGATGAGTTACAAATTTCGTGGCTGAGTTAGTAAATTAGCTTTCAATGTATAAATCAGAAGGACAAGGAAAATTAATTGTTGATATTGACTTGACGCTTTCTGTAACATTTTTAGTTGGCGTTGTAAAGAAGATGAATCAGTTAATTAAAGGCTATGTCAATTTCCCGGTGCTTAGTAAATTAGAAGTTTGCGCGCGTGGCCAAATAAAAATTCTGTGGCCTTGTTTATTATTTCTCAATCAAAATTACAAAAATTCAAAGACAGCAATGGAACTGAAGAATATTTAATGACTTTCATTAATCTGTTTGATATATTTAACAGCAGATGCTTGACATAATTTGATTATAAACACCCTCTTTCCAGTGTAAATAAAGAAGATGTATTTGATTATTTTGACAAAGCCAAAAATATATACTTAATCTCCATATAAAGACAACACGAAAACGAAAGTTCACCGAAAATGAAAATTCTGTCAAGCTCAAATTAAAAAGCTTTGAAGCAGCTGTCGATGTTAAGTACTCCCCTGGTTTTAAAGGTTTGCTCATCTGCATTGAAAGTTTAAAACATTTATTTACCTCCTTGGTTGAAGACACACAGGAGCTTCAATACATCACAACGTACAGGTTGAGCCAGGACCATATTGAATTATTATTTGGAGCAATACGGATGCACGGTGGGTACAACGACAATCCCCATGCCCTTCAATTTAAAGGCAGTTACAAGAAGTTGCTTAGCCACATGGAGCTACAAGTAGGTGAAACTGAAAATTGCGTTCGCTAAAAAAAATGTCGCTTTTTTAACATGCTCATCAGCTTTAACATGTATCAACGCAACTCCAGTTGCCGAAAGATACGATGATGCTGTTGAAGAACCATCAAAAGAGTTGCCCAGGGTTCCGACCGCGCTTGACATAGGATTCGATATTGCGTCGCAAAGTAATGATGATCCTGATTACAGAAAACATATTATAGCTTATATTGCCGGGAATGCTGCAAGACACGTGAGCACGCAAATAAAATGTGATTTATGCAAAAACAATTTGATATCAAAAGAAATATGTTGATTCCATAAATTAGTCGTTATGAGTGACCAAGGCGGGTTAATTTACGCATGTTTAGATGTTTTTACAATATGTAATATAGCGGAAACGTATCTAAGGAATCACATTAAACGATATCCGAATGTGCATATGGAAGAAAAAGAGTTAAGTCTCCAAATTATGACGACCCGTTTGGAACAATGTTAGTGAACGCTGCTTTTGGTTCAAGGGTTGCGGGTTCGATCCCCGCACAGTACAAACATTTGTGTGCATGAACATGTCTGTTTGTATTGGTCTGGGTGTTTGTATGTATTATAAGTGTGTATTTAAAATATTACCAAATGGTATTTATGGCAAATTCAATGGTTATCATATGACGACCCGTTTGGAACAGTGGTAGTCAATTCTGCCTCTGGTGCAAGGGTTGCGGGTTCGATCCCCGCACAGTACAAAGATTTGTGTGCATGAACATATCTGTTTGTATTGGTCTGGTTGTTTTCTATGTATGTATTTACAAGAAAAACTTATTATATGTATATATTTGTAATTCCGCTGTTGATTCTGATATCCGTAACACAGGTGCTTGAGCTACCTATCTCGGAGTCAGATCAATTTATGTGATGTTGTGAAATATTATTATTATTTATATTATATTATTTAGCCTTTGCTTACTGAACAAAATTTTTTTGCAGTCATAGAAGAACACATAAATGCGCAGCATCACGGCATTAATTTGGCACGAATCATTGTTGAGCGATACATTAAAACTAGGCTATTTTATGAAGCAAAGAAAAAAAATATCTTGCTATTTTTGGTCTCAAAGAGAAACTATTTGAAGAAACAGATACAGTGGCAAGGGCATTAAAATTGGAAATTCAAGGCTATAAAACTATAAAAAATAACATATCAAAAATAAATACGTAATGTGCGTACAGTTATAAGTACTAAAAATTATTTCAAAGCTGTAATTGTATTTACTTATGTACATAATATATTATACTTGTACCTCGTCCGAGTAGATGTAAATATGTAGTTACACGCAAGTGACATCACTCATACACTGAGTTTAGAGATTCACTGTAATGATAATTAAAAAAATGTATTTATTTGTTTTAATAAAAAAAAAATTGGTATCATTTTTATTACTTGTCACCCCGATCTCATATTTACGTCATTCACGTTTCAGTGTTACACCGCTCAACACTATTTCAAATAAATTTCGTTTAAAAAAGTGTAATCTATTGTGAAAAGTGTATTTTCTATTAAATTAGGGAGGCATCATGCCTAAAAGTCGCCGTTCTGATGATTTTGAACATATCAGCCGCTAAATTAAAAAGTTAGAACGGAAGTTACAACGTGCCCGGCATCGAAGCCGAAACAGTGATAGCTCGCGTAGCTCGACGCCGGCGCCGCTAGATCACCAGCCAGGTATGCAGTGAACCTACGGGTATTTATCTACTACCCTCCTATTATGTTGATAATTTCCATAATAAATCGTGCGACGCAATGTCGTCATATTCATGGTGGAATTATGTAAATTATTATAGCATGATTTATGGATAATACTTACCAATGGTTTTAAATTATTTTGAAACCACTTCGTAGTTGCATAACATTAATCGTATGCAACCAAATTGCACTCAGAGCAGTTTATGGGACTGACCCAAGCAAAACCAAATAGCCACTCAGAGCAGTTTCTGGGACTGTCTCGCCGGCTCAATTACTCTCTCTGGACAGTTTTTGGGACTGATCCACCTAGACAAATCAAGGTTGGATACCTTAGTACCTTGTAGTTGCATAACATCAATCGTATGCAACCAATTTTCACTCGGGGCAGTTTATGGGACTGACCCACGCAAAGGCAAATAGCCACTCAGAGCAGTTTCTGGGACTGTCTCGCCGGCTCAATTATTCTCTCTGGACAGTTTTTGAGACTGATCCACCTAGACAAATCAAGGTACCCGTAATAAAATAATTAAAAACGACCATCGGAATACAATAATACTTTATTGGGCATTTAAACGTAGCTACTTAAAAAATAGTCCTTTAATTAAATATAGTCGGACATTAACTGGACAGCCCAAGTCCAGACAGCCTTGAAGTGGTAGAAACACAGCAGAAGCCACGGAATTAGGAGATCAAGCTCCTCTCCCTAACATTTTGGAGTTCGATATCCTGGAAATTCTAGACTCGGATCCTTCAGCCGCAATCCAGTTTGCTAAAGATATACTTACATAACGAACTCGCCACTAGGCTCAAGCACATTGCGACTAACCAAAGAAATTCGCAAAGAATTAAACGAAAGCTTAAAGCAGCTTATGGACGTTGCCAGAATTTTATGCGACATTCAACATTCGGATCCATTACAAGGCGCAATTTCGCCACATTTTGTATCAAAAATGAACTCAAGGATCATTTTCAAAACACAAAAATTGATAAATCTTTGTTTGGTGAATATTCGGTTGAAACATTAGACGCACAAGTCGGTGAAGGCTGTTTCAAAATCAGGGTCGGAACTTAAGCCTAAGTATCAACCGAAACCTAAGCCTTCAGCTTCTAATTCTACAACAACGAATTTAAACTGGAAAGGCCCGTCTCCAGCGTGCAG
The DNA here is from genome assembly GCA_019059595.1 of Marasmia exigua. Lineage (NCBI taxonomy): Eukaryota > Metazoa > Arthropoda > Insecta > Lepidoptera > Crambidae > Marasmia > Marasmia exigua. The sequence continues at coordinate 347,429 of JADPWL010003188.1, read as the reverse complement.
ACAACAAGGCCCTCAGCGGAACCAAGGGAACGCTCGCCCTCCGCCGTCGACGCCGGGCTCTCACATGCGGTTCAACCGCAATCAGACCCACGCCAGCTCGTCGAAACCATTGTTGCCTCCGCCCAAACAAACCCGCCGTCGCTAGACCCGGTAAAGTACGCTGCACAACTTTCTAAATTTCGTCAGCAATGGTTGCTTCTCACGAAGGACTTGGATTGATGGATATAAATTAGAATTTGCAAAACCGGTTATAACCATATACCGATAATATTTTTCTGAGACCCAAGCCGAATACTAAAATGCGCCTTATACTGAACCTTAAAAGTCTTAATAAATTCATCAATACTAGTCATTTCAAGACCTTCGGATGCCAGTTAAACTCATTTCGGAAAATTACTTCATGTTAAATTTGGACCTGAAAGACGCATATTTATTAATAAAAATTCATCCTGGATCTAGAAAGTTTTTACGATTCATATCGGAAAATAGTACCTACGAATTTAACGTACTACCATTCAGCTTCAACCAGCCTCTTACATGTTCACCAAAATAATTGAACCCATCGCAAAATTGTTGAGAACCTGTGGATACCTATCCACGATTTTCAGATAAATCGTGTATAGGTATCCACAGGTGATTGATTATGATATGATTTGCTTCTTATTAGACGATCATAATAATGAATGTTTAGATAACCTAGCCATCACTACTAAACTATTATGCAGTCTAGGATTTATCATTAATGAGGAAAAGAGTAATCTAATACCATCTACCTGTTGCAAATTTTGGGCTTCAATATAGATTCAAAAAAGTTTATAATTAGTCTTTCAGACGAAAAAAGAGCCCATTTGAGGCATCAAATCCTAAATATGATGAATCTTAGAATATGCACTATTAGGACATTTTCACAATTAGTAGGTTACTTGATATCGGTGTGTCCAGCCATTGAATATAGTTTGCTCTACACAAAAGAACTAGAACGTTGCAAGTTCCTAATTTCAAAAGATCATTATAATTATGACAGAAAAATGAGCTTACCAGACTCTTTGCAAACTGATCTTCAATGGTGGGCAAATGCTATTAAAACTTCTGTACGAAAGACAAGAACGGATATCCCACCGTTATTTTTACCGATGCCTCGACCACAGGTTGGTGTGCCGCTTGTGGAAGGAACACAGCAAGCGCACTATGGTCGCAAGAGGAGCGTCAAAAACAAATTAATTATTTAGAGCTATTAGCGGCATTCCTGGGCCCTAAAACATTTCCAAAAAATCTTCAAAACTGTCAAATTTTAATGCGCACAGACAATTACATTGCCATTGTTTACATCAATCGAATGGGTGGAAATATGGCAGTGGTGCGAGATTAGAAATGTATTTATTTATGCTGCTTATATAAAGTCATCAGATAATGCAATTGCTGATGCAGAATCACGGCGCCTGCACCCTGATATAGAGTGGGAATTGCAAGACAGAGCTTTTCAAACCTTAGTCCTGAAGTCGACCTATTTGCTACTCGTGTCAATGCTAAAAACACACACACACACATATGTATCCTGGCATAACGAACCAGGAGCCTTTGCTATTAATGCATTTACATTTGACTGGTCAGAAATGAATTTCAATGTTTTTCCCCCTTTTGCGTCTGTGTCTGAAAGTGTTACGGAAGATCATTTCTGATAAAGCCAGGGGTAGAATGGTTGTGCCTAGATGGCCCACCCAACCATGGTACCCTATTTTCCAAAGACTTTTAATATCGGATATAACCATATTTAAACCTAATGAAGGTGTTGTCACATTTCATCCGATTCTTACCCTGGTTACCGGACTGTTGTGCGGACAGCGTTAATTCGACGCAGAAAACTTCCATTCGCTGTGGACATCACTTTCTAACAATTCTTTACGACGACGATTCTAGTACGACGGCATAATTAACAAGGCGTCTGTGCCATCGGTCTTACATTTCCGTACAGAACCCTTTAATAATGGAAGTCAATACAGTACTCTGAACACCTATATATCTGCTCTTGCTCTTATACTTGGTCCATACATGTGAAGGACGATAGGATTTCAAGGTTTTTAAAAGGTGTGTTTTGCCTGTGACCACCGCATCCCAAATATCATGTAACCTGGGACAAATCGTTGGTTTTCACTATTTAAGCAATCAATATCCTAACGAGAAATTGTCGCTTGAGTCCCTTCGTAAAAAGTGCGCTACTCTACTAGCCCTAACAACTGCACATCGTATCCAGACGCTTTCCAAAATAAACGTTTATAACCGACCTAATTAAAACGTCTAGAGTAGGGAGCAAGCATCCTATATTGATTTTACCATATTTCTCCGTGTAAAACTTTGCTTTCATATTTAAATGTAACTAAGAATATCCGTAAGACCAATGCAGACTTGTTTATTAGTTTTAAGAAACCACATAATTCAGTTACCCCTCAATCTCTAAGCCGATGGGCCAAAAACACGTTGTAAAGTAGTGGTATTGACACGTCATCGTTTACGTCGCACAACACGCGTCATGCCGCCACCTCCAAGGCACATAGATGTGTAGTAACGATTGATTCAATCCGCAACACAGCCGGCTGGAGCTGCAGTTCTGGTGTGTTCGGTTTTATAATCGGATGATTACGAATAATAGCTAGACAGCATTAGCTACGGCAGTACTGAATGATGATTAAAGTATTGTCTAGATATTATTTCTAGCTTACGATCAGTGTCGCCTATCCTAAATAGTATTGAATATTTTGATTAGTAGATTATATCAGTGATCCGTTTGGTTGTGCAATAATCTATAAGCATATTACATTCGATGATTGTCCAGATTATACGCAGTACTCAAATCAATACTGATTATTGCCTCTATGTTGTGTTATAATTAGTATCTATGACATTTCTTAGGCTTTTCTAAAAGTCTACAAATTTACATCTACTCGGACGAGGGACAACTATGATTAATGATTAAACGAACTTACCTGTATGTGAAGTTCTATCATAGTTATACGAAGCACCTCGTCCGAGTAGATGTAAATATGTAGTTTCACGTAAGTGGCACCACTCATACACTGAGTTTAGAGATTCACTGTAGTGATAATTTTAAAAAATCAAGGACGTCGCCGATTTGGAGAAGTCAGTTTTATAATATTTTATTTTTATTATTTCAATTATGTACATATTTATTTATATATTTCTTTAACATACCTGTAACATGTTATTTGGATTTATTGTAACGTATTTTTTTATGAAAATTTTCTATCATAACGTAAATTGTATAAGAAGTAAACTTAAACTATTATATACAAATATACTTGCTGAAGATTATGATATTATCTGTTTATGTGAAACAAACCTAGATAGATCTTTCGCTAGTAACGAATTCGTAGATGACAAGTACAATGTTTACCGCAGAGAACGCGAAACCTCTGGCTCCGCTAAGCGCTCCGGTGGTGGTGTACTTCTGGCACTTAAAAAGGGTATCTGCACCACTAGGCATCCCGAAATTGAAAGCCACCTCGAAGATATATGGGTGACGATACACTATTCTACCGGCCCTCGTGTTTCTTTTATTTTGAATTTTTACCTTTTGTGTACTTACCTCCGGATCTCAATGTCGCTCATTGTCAAGCTTTCTGTGATAAATGTGTTGACACACTCTTAAATCATAAAAATGCCAGTTTAAAAACAATAATCATTGGGGATTTCAATGTGCCTGGATTGTCATGGTCAATTGATGATAACGATCGCGGTCGTCTAGTTCCTAGTTCAGCCTATGACACCAAATCATCATTACTTTTGAACCTATTAGAATTGGGCGGACTTTTTCAATTTAACCATGTTCGTAACAGTAATGAACGCATTCTGGACCTATTTATGACGGATTTATCTTATGTATCGTTGACTAAATGCTCCCCCTTAAGTACCTACACCCGACCATCACCACCCAGCTATTGAGGTTACGGTGCCTGTTGACTTCGGTCCCGAACAGTTATCACAGAAACCTTCAACAGCCCCGAATTATCGTAAATGTGACTACCCTAATTGCATTCTCCAGCTTAATAACATAGACTGGGTCAATCACCTTAACCATGACGATGTGGATGTTAACCTACAGTATTTCTATGAGACGCTTTATAAGATCATTAATGACAATACTAAATGTAAACGCATAGTCCAACCCCTAAATTATCCTGTCTGGTTTTCGGTACCTCTGAAAGCCTGCATTGAGGAAAAAAATAAAGTGCATAAGCGGTTTAAAAAATATAATAATCCCCGAGACTCTGACGAGTTTCAGCTGCTACGTTCCAGATCTAAGAAATTAATTAAGGCTTGCTACGAATCATTCTTGGAAAATGTCAAAATATCTCTAACCGACTCAACAAAACTTTTCTTGTCGTTTGTTAAAAGTAAGAGATCTGGTCCCACTATTCCTGAAACAGTTAGATTTGGCTCTAAAATTGCTACTGGCGGGGAAGCAACAGCTGAGCTTTTCTCAGAGTATTTCTGTCCTGTCTTTGTACATGATAGCCAGATTCCTCCAGACTCCGTCATCTACTACTACCTATATTAATTATCCTCTGGCTCTCCTCATACATATAATTGAAGAAGACATCTTTCCTCTCTCGACCAGAACAAGGGGGCGGGCCCAGGTGGCATACCACCGTTATTTATTAAAGAATGCGCCAGAGCTTTGACTACCCCACTTTACTTGATATAAATATCAAGTAAAGTATCAATCGCTAAAAACCAGCAGGTTCCCCAGTTCCTGGAAATTAGCGCATATAATAACGATACTCAAAGCAGGTGATGCCAGAAACTGCTCTAATTACAGGCCAATCAGTATTCTGTCCTGCTTTGCTAAAGTAAGCTAAGTACTGGAATCGTTAGTATACGACTATTTTTACTATCACTTTATCCCATATATCTGTCAACAACAACATGGTTTTGTCAAGGGGAAGTCAACAACTAGCAACTTGTTGGAATACACTGATTTTAATTGTAAAATATTTAATAATCATGGGCAGGTTGACTCTATTTACACTGACTTTTAAAAGGCTTTTGATAGAGTCAATAACAGATTGCTAATGTTTAAATTGGAATCAATGGACATACACGGTGTTCTCTTGCGTTGGATTAAATCCTACGTCTCTAACCGCAGTCAATTGGTAGCAATAAAAGGTTTTTGCTCTCAAGAAGTATCCATAACGTCAGGCGTCCCACAAGGCTCGCATCTCGGGCCCTTGATGTTTGTAGTATTTATAAATGACCTAATCCCGAGACTCAGCAACATGTTATTGCTCTATACTGATGACTTGAAGATACTCTGTCGGATCGGAACTGTTCGGGATCGCGTTAGGCTGCAAAGTGACCTTGATACACTGCTTGAATGATGTAGAGCTAATGATATCAGCCTTAGTATTAATAAATGCTTTATCATAACTTTTACGCGTATTAAAAATCCAGTTCTATTTGAATACAAACTCGACGGCATAACTTAAGGCAGGAAAACAGTAATACGGGTGTTCTGTTTGACAGTAGGACGAGCTTTAATTACCACTTTGAACACATAACTAAGAAATGTAACAGGCTAATTGGTTTTGTACGTAGGGTTACCAGAGATTTTAAGTCCCTAAATAGTCTTTTATTGCTCTATAAGTCTCTTATATTAAGCCATCTTAAGTATGCTGCTTGCGTTTGGTCGCCTCAATACATGACATTATATTGATATGATCGAGTCTGTCCAAAAACGTCTCCTTAGGGTACTTACGCGTAGATTTGGACTCAAACGTGAGCTAACTACATACGAGATACGTCTCCGTCATTTTAATGTAAAAAAATTGGAGAGCCGTCGTAGGCTTCAAGACTTAACAATGCTCTACAAGATTTTTAACGGTTCAGTCTCCACTTCTCTTGTATCTGAGCTTCGATTACGTGTCCTTAACTGATCTTCCAGACTTGAACCTCCATTCTCCATGCCTGTTTGTAGCAACAACGTCTCCTACCATAACCCTATCCACCATATGTGCCGTGAGTTTAATGCCCTATTACTTCAACATGCTGAAGTACATCTGCAATTCTCGTAGTTTATATCAATCAAAAAAATAAAAGTTGATTTTACAATTCAATATTTTAATATATACATTCCAATTTCTTATACAATCTCGTTGGTTTGAACGCCAAACATCTACATTGTTATTCTTATAAATCTTGAGGATGTAACGTTTAGTATATTATTGTTCAACAATTAATGTTTGTATGTGTTGACTATTATATTGTGGCTAAGCTTCGCCATTCTTGTAGCTGTTCACTACCGCTATGAAGTAGATATCGACTGTAAACAAAACGATTTCATTAAGCTTGCGGCACAGATTTAGCTCTGTGGGTTGCGGGTACGAAAATGGCGACGGACGACCGACGGCGAGCCACGGTATGTTAGGTACCTACCACCGCGGATGTTCTCGGAGTACCTACGATTACCCCTCACATAAAGCACACACCTTGACATTTTTATTCGTGCCTAATCCATACGATTTCCAGCGAAGAAAGGGAAAAAATACAAACTCAACGCGATTGAAAGGTAAAGACACAATTTTTTTATTTAAATAACTCAACTAATTGTTATATAAAAACAGAGGCAGCATGACTCGAGTGATATAGTTTTACAGTGTTTGTACGGCGGTAAAGGCTTTCCCTGCAGCGAACGGCAGCGTATTTACCTAGCTCCGTACTTTAAAATATATTTGACTGTGTAAATTCACCCTTCATATCACTTTATCACTACCTAATCAACTGTGGCAATTATTGATGTTGTGAATAATTTATTGGAGTGCAAACACGAATCTAATAAGTAAAACGATACGATTGTGAATTGATCTGTGTCTATAAGTGCATCGTTACAGTCGTAATTTAGCTGTGGGGTCACGCGAGGGAACTATTCCGATCGTGTCATCGCCTAGCGTTTGCGGAACACATGACATATTTGTTGCCCACTCAAGTCTGGTTACAATAAAATAACAATTTAGTTTAACAATCTGTCAAAACTTCTCAATGGACAACATTTCATATTTTTAACATGTCCATTTTATTTTTTTATATGAAAATAGACATAAAATGAACAGACCCATATTTTTTCTTTTTTCAAAATTTGTCCATTTTCATGCATAAAATAATTATTGAAATTCTTTTTATTCTAAATAGACGTAAGCGCCAAATGACGTCATCGGACGGCTGAATACAGCGATATTCCTTTGCTTATCATTGTTTTAATAAAAAAAAGGTACTACTGTCAAAGGTAAATAATACTAGTGTCAACATTGTCAACGTCATTCATACATTCAACGTTGACAAGTTGTCTTTTTTTTTGACAGTTTACATGTCATGGGTTTGGCATTACGTAAATTTAAAACTATATTGTGCTAAGCAAAGAAATATTTTACATTCTGCCGTCCGATGACGTCATCTTACGTTTTTTAGTTTTTAATTTTTTTCTCAGTAAATAAGCAATATAAAAAATGAATAAATATATATTCGAGCAGCGGAAAAGTAAACAAAGAATTGGTATTTTTTGTTTCAGAGCTTAGCAATTTTGAAATGTTGTCCATTGCGCTCTAAGTCGTCCGTTCCGGGCACACTCCGCTAAAACGTGAACAACATCCTCAATGACTCAATGAAAATTCTTCACACAAAGGAGATGATATTAAACCCATCAAGTATTTAAACTTTTTCGTCGGAATGTGACCAGAACGGAGTCTGAAAGCCGATACAATATTTAATTTACTTAGGGAACAGTTATCAAAGCAAGGCACCAACAGGGGTTCAGGTTGTATGGTTTTGTACCAGATGCCCTTTTCTCTTGATCTAAGATCGAAAAACTCTCTACATAATCTGTAGCAAATATCATATTCAAGGGAAATCGCGTTAGATATAGCCTCACTTATTGCCAAAAGTTATATGTACATTATTGAGGTTTTAGAATCAATTTTAAATAACATATAAGTATCTTGTTGAAAGTCCAAAAAGGTTGCACCTGCTTCATCTCTCTCCTTAGATCCGTCGGTAAATATCTGGTAATAACCATCATATTCAGCGTTAATGTAATCCATGCAAAGTTTCTTAAGATTTAACAGATTATATTTATTTTTTTATTGGTCTACAGTTTTTAAATTATGTACTATATTACTCTTAAGATCGATATATAGTCATCCAAGTATTGAAACTAAACATTTCTAAATTTTTACTTTTATTAATTTAGGCTTCATGGGTGACTAATAATATTGCTTTATTTTCCCGGTTCCATTTATCTATTACAGTAAGTACAATAAAGAATGATCGATAAGAAGGTGTATAATTTCGTAACTAAATTCAGAAGAATTGCATTAAAGATAATATTTTCCGGCTAAGTAACGTCTGCGAACGAATAAAGGTTGCATACCTAGCTCACTGGCCATTACATGGATTGGTGTAGATTTAATGTTTTTTTAACAGACTAATTGTGTCAATATTGTTATACGCATTGTCGATATCAATGAAGCAACATACCGTGGTTTGGTTTTTGCAAAACCCTTTCTGGATATGAGTGACTAATCGACTTAAATTATCAATGCAAGATACTTTTTCTAAAACCTAGTGTATTTTCCGAAAACAAATTATTTTTATCAAAATACCACTCCAACCTTTTGTGAATGATGGATTTTACAAAGACAAAACATTAAAGATATTGGGCTTAAAGCGGATTGTGAGGCAGGATCTCTTCCTCGTTTGGGTATAGGAACAATACTTATATCTCTCCACTGTTTTGGTACAAAGCCCGTTGAGAGAAAACCGTTATATACCTGAACTAAAGTAACTTTGGCATTATAATATGGCAAATTTTGGATCAGAAAAAGATATACCATCATATCCTGGTGAAGTATCTGTACTTTTAATGCTTTTATTAATTTCTTCTACAGTTATAGGTGTTACTAATGTATCATTTTGAGATATAAACGTAGGTTTGTCAGGTAGTGCGTAGTCAGGGCATAAGTTACGCAGAAGAGTACTGGCTTTATTGTCATCAACAAATTGTTTGTGACCTTTGGTACCTTTTATCCATCGCATCTTGTTCCATAACTCAGCTTTAGAGGCGTTTTGATCTATAGCAGAGCAAGTCTTGCCAAGCTTGTCTTTGAGTTCTACGTAGAATCAATTGTGATTCGCTAGTTGTTTTTTTGAGTAATATAAGATTATGTGGTGTGGGATTACGTCTAAAATTCCGAAGGGCCAATCGTCTTGGGTCCAATATGGTTAAGCTCGGAATTTGCTATTAGGATTGTGACATAATTTGCTGAAGGGAATATATTTATCAGCAGCAGTTTGAATATAATCGACTACGCTACATAGTTTGTGAATCATTGTCCGCAGTGAAGTTACTAAAAACGTTATCTAAATAGTTTGAATAACCCTCCCAATTAGCATTCTAAAAATTTCTTTTTCATTCTATGTCAAAAGATTTATTAAAATATGGTCAGTTCCGAGAGTTTCATTGGTAACTGACTAATTAAAATTTAGAGCAACATCAGCAGTTATCATAGTGATATCTGGTGCAGATTGCCGTGAAATATTATCTACTAACTGTAAACGAGTAGGGGTAAGATATTGGGCTTAAAGCTGGCAAAGGGGCATCATTCAGAATTATATAATTATGATCTTTTACTGAGTCTAATATTTGAGAACCTCTAGTGTCCGTTTTATGAGACCAGTTTGAGTGGTGGCCATTGAAGTCGCCTAGTAGGATAGTTTTTCTAGACTTCACCGCAAACAAGAAATCCCAAACTCTTTAACTTAGCCGAGCGTCTGGAGGAGAGTATACAGCTATTATATTTTGTATTTCACTACGATTATATAATTTGACATGAATTATTTCTAATCCTGGCTCTACGTTTCGTACCTGAATTTCTTGCGCTTGGATTGATTTATGTATTATTAAGGCCACACCACCGCCATTAAGATCCCTATCTCGCCAAAATATATTAAAATTACTCACATGCAAAGAAACATCGGGTTTCAACCAAGTTTCGGTAATTGCAGCAACATGAATAGTGTCTCGGGTTAACAACTGTTCCAGTAACTTAATTTTTGGTTTTAAACTTCGCGCATTCCATTGAAAAATATTGAGATTAACAATTTTATTATTCGGTTTCTATCCATTGCCGGACGAAAAAAGCTTGGTTATGTTTGACAAATTACTAATTTGTCAAACAAATTTGAAATTAGGTACATACCAAATTAAATAAATATAAATAAATATAAATAAATAAATAAATAAATAAATATTTCACAACATCACATGCATTGATCTGATTCCGAGATAGGTAGCTCAAGCACCTATGTTAAAATTCGTAATAAAATTGTTAATGCAGTCTACAAAAATCTTAACCCAGGTTTTGAGTGTTGCCACTAAACCGTTGTCCTTATCCGCGATCACTTGTCTCAGTTTGTGTAAAAAATCGGTAAATGAAGAAGGTTTAGTGATGTTGTCCAGTCGAAGTAGCTGACGGTGAGCTTCCCAAGGCTGATTCATCATTTTGAGTGTCCGAGATCTCCGAGCATGAGATCTCCAATTCCGCAACGTTCTCGCTAATTTGGTAAGGCGACTTCTTCTTCTTTTTCTACTTATTTAATCTATTGGCTTCTGTTGGCTTCCCAAATCAGAGGAAATTTGTGAGTTCTTAGTTCCGTTTGTGTAACATCTGCATATGTCGGGGTGGAGTTTGTAGGTTCATATATACTCTCGCGAGGCACATATATATGCGATTCTCCAGCCGGTGGTTCGTTTATTGAGATATGGTGAGGCGACGACGGAACGTATGTAGATAAGGCTTTTTGGTAAGTACAGTTAAACTCAGACATAAGTTCTTTTAAACGCTTTTCTTTGTTTATACATAGGACAATTTTTAGAAAGTGCCATGTGTCCTCCTGAACAATTACAGCAATTAAAAACTGTTGCTTGGCAGTTTGTGTGGTTGTTGCCGCATTTGGGACATATAACTTTGTTAGATGAGCACATTTTCTGCGCATGTTCATATCTCCAACATTTCGAACATTGGGTAGCTGGAAAAATATAAGGCTCTACCTTAATTTTAACATCAAACAAGTAAATGTAACTAGGTAGTAAAGATCCCTTGAATCCTATTCTCATAGTTTCGCTTGTCGTCCAGCCCTCATTGAAGTTCCTGTTTCATATTTCTATTGAAACTATTTCATTATCTGTGACTATATGTTTTAATATTTCGTCTTCCGACAACTCAAGTTTATATCTCTAATTATTCCATATGACAGGCCGACCTCCCAAGTTATTTGTCTTCGCCAGTTCAAAGTATTAAATTCAGGGTAGGATAAAAAAAGTTCGGCACTCGATTCGTTATCAAATGTATTAAGAAGCTTGTATGGATTTACGTATTTAACCTTACTAACGCTACTAATATCATTATTTTTTAGTAATTTTGCTAATGCAAATTGTTTTGGTAGCTTATCCTTTGTAGTAACGCAGATTTGAATAGGTAAATGTTCAGATCCAATGTCCTGCTGCTATTTCTCTTTCTTTTTCGGAGTTCTTTTAACTGTGTACCATATTTCGTCATTGTAATTGTCGTGTTTCCGTTTTGTAATTCTTCCCTCTTATAAATCCATGATATTGTTATCCTCCGATTCTTCTAAATCATTTGTGTTAGTTCCGAACTCACTATTTAGCAGTTCACACTCGCTTGCCATCATAAATAGGGCTCATAATAGCATGCACATGGCTTAATTCAACGCTGGCCGTCACGAAGCGCGTTCGGCGCGGGCGCAAGCCGATAACGGACCGGTTTTTGTTTACGTAACTCGCTTGTACAGAGGGCACGTTCGACTCGCAACAGATGTGAGCGATCACTGAACACAGGTTTCAAAAATTCAAAATTCAAAAGTACTTTATTTGCATAGGCTTATATACAGACAGCTATTACAAATCGTCATACATGAAAAATATAAATTGTAACTTTATATATTATACATGTAATTGAACATATATGTCGATACAAAAAATATACTAAGAAATTAATAAATATAATGTGATTCTACCACCGGAATCGGAAAGTTGATTCTGACGAGAAGATCTGGCAAGAAACTCGCCAGTTACTCTTTTTAATCGCCAAAATGTTTATATGTACAGTATCATGGGTGTAGGCGTACAGTTGATCATTTCCACAGATTCTTGTCATTTAAGTAATCATTAACTGTATAATAGGCTTTTGCCATTAAATAATTTTTAACATGTGTTTCAAATTTAGGCATTGGTAAATCAAAAAGCTTTTTTGGTAACTTATTAAATATTTTAATACTCCTTGCTACAAATGAATTACCGATCTAATGAAGTCAGAGATGTGGAACAGCAAGCTTGTGTTTGTTTCCGAAAAATCCGACAACCATAACCTTAATTCTAGGTTATGGTTGTCGAATTTTTGAGGGAAGTTTTCTAAATTTTTATGAACATACATAATATAGTCAAAGAGTACTGTGATGCTAATGTTAAAATGTTGATTTCTTTGAACAAGTTTTGTGTTCTTACAGCTCCTCTGTAGCACAAAAATAGAAATTGGCAGGTCTTCTTGAACAGATCAGAGGTAAAGTTGGTTCCCTGATCCGTAAGAATAATTTTCGGAATACCGAAGATTTACATTTTGGAGAGTGTGCCACGGAACTGTACAATGCCATTGGAGCATCTCCGTTCTTCCACTACTCCTCCAGGCAGACCCTCAATCGACACCGGTACATGGTAGAAATACCAAAAGTCCGCACAAAGAGGTTTGAATCCTGTTTCCTTATTCGTACTGCGAGACAGTGGAATCAGCTGCCTGAGGAGGTGTTCCCTAGAGGTTACAATTTGGGGGGTTTTTAAAGCGCGAGTGAATAGGTTTGACTGATCGGATTGCGCGATTGGTAGTGACCCTGCCTCTTACGCCAAAGGTCGTGGGTTCGATCCCCACCCTGGACAAACATTCGTGCGATGAACACTTGTGTTTGTTCGGTGTCTGGGTGTAATATATGTATTTAAGTATATATTTGTGTTCCTCTGTTGTCTGATATCTGTAACACAAGTGCTTAAGCTACTTAGTATGGAATCAGGTCAATGAATGAGATGTTGTGAGAATTATTATAATAGGTATCTTCTAAGTAATTGTGCTACATCTTAGACCATATTATCACTTACCATCAGGTGAAATATGGTCAAACGCTTACCTATCTAAAGTAAAAAAAAAAAAAGGTTTCTCTTTAGAATTAGGATTAAGTTTTGGATTTTCAAGTTGGATTGGATTTATAGGATAACGCGACAAAGTGTCAGCGTTAGGATTAATTTAGCCTTTTTTATATTGAATGTCTTGATATTGAACTCGAACTCTTCTAATTTTAGGCGCCAGCGAATAAATCGTGACCCCGGATCTTTACAAATAAATAGACACTGTAATGGTTTGTTGTCTGTAACGATTTTAAAACGGCGACCATAAAGGTAAGGCCTAAACTGTATTATGCCGAATACGATAGCTAAACACTCTTTTTTTAATTACGCTTTAGTTACACTCTGCCTTAATGAGAGTCCGAGAGGCGTATGCGATAGGACGATCTTGTCCTACAGTTCCTTGAGATAATATCGCGGAAATAGTATAATTTCATGCGCCACAAGTCAGGATGAAAGGTTGCGTAAAATCTGGGTACGCCAAGATTGGGGCAGAGATAAGTCTAGCCTTTAAGGACTTAAAAGCAAGCTATTGCTCGTTTCGACATACAAATGGCACATCCTTTTCTAAAAGGGACGACAACAGTTTGGCTAGTTTAGCGAAATCAGGTATAAATCGCCGATAATATGAGACTAGCCCTAGAAAAGACTTAATATCTTTTGGGAATTCGGGAGTAAGATACTCAGTTACTTACGGCTTTCGTTTTTTTCAGGATTTGGCTTAACGCCATCTTTGCCAATATTATGACCTAAGTAGGTGACTTCCTTGCGTGGAAACTCGCATTTCTCTGGTTGCAATTTTAGATTGAGATTACGAAGTGTACTGAAAACTTCTTTTAAGTTTTCAATATGGGTTTAGGTATTATGAATATATGACAATGTCATCGAAGCAAACGAAGCTTCGCGTGGAGCTCAGAAAGACAGTTATTCATTAGTTTTTGAAATGTTGAAGGGGCATTTTAAACCTGAATGGCATTCTGTTGAACTGGAAATAACTCTGAGGTACGGAAAAAGCTGTTTTAGGTGCGTCATCAGAGATCAGTATCTGATGAAAACCGGAAGCAAGGTCTAATGTTAAAAATATTTGTTACCAAGTTGGTCAAAGATTTCGGATATTTGGGGAATAGGATATGTTTCCCCGATGGTTACATCATTTAGTTTCCGATAGTCAATGACTATCCGCAATTAACGATTACCTTCGGAGGCTGCCTTTTTGGATACAATCCAAATTGGCGAGCTTCAAGGTGAGGAAGAAGGTTTTATAATATCCTGATCGAGCATCGATTTGATTTGGGTTTCGACTTCTTGTTTGTGACACTCGGGAAAACGATAAGATTTACGGCCGCACTCAGAGATGTCATTTAAGCAAATGTTCATTTACTTTAGTATTGGTAGTCTTTATGCGTAACAAAATTAGTGTCAATATTTTTTCTTAAGTAGCCAACTAAGTTAATAAATTACTCTGAGTGTGGCAGTTAGTATGTATTTGGATATCATTACTGGTTTTGATTAAATGAGTAAGAGCGTTGTATATTGTTCTTCGTTCAGATGTGAAGTTCAAATGTTTGGTTACTACTAGAATGAGTTTCAGGTTGATAGGGGTCATATTCAATCGGGTGTAAGGTAAGTTGAAGATCTGGATTTAAGGTCTTTCGGAAGTATTAAGAACTATTAGGTTTACCCTCTTGTTTTCTTTAACTTTGACTACGCAATCAGTTATCAATAACGACTTGGTGAGGTGTTCGTCTAGAACGAGGCCCTGTTTGATTTCAGGATTACGTATTGAACATTCAATCATAATATCAGAACGAGGCGGAATAATTATATAATAGGGATCGAAAAAATGTTAAATTATAGTTTATTTTCCTATTTTCAGGGTATAGCAGGCAGTTTCTTTCCACGATGCGGAAGCGCGCTGCGTCCCTCGTGCGCAGGGTCAGGGCTAGCTCCAATTCCCTCCTGAAGATGATTGTAGACCGAGTGGACTGTGGCTACTTGCTGCACCGTGGCGCATTACATGCAAAATAGATCACTAATACCTAGGATTAAGATGATACTAACAATATATATGTTATTGACTTGAAATAAATGATTACCATTACCATTACCATAGAACATATATGAGTAGCATGCAGCGTGCCGTGCCCCCCCCCCCCCTTCCCCCCGGTGATTTTTGTTGTTTACTTGGTACTTACGGGTGAACTGTTCAAACGATACCTACCAGAGTGGGTATAAATGACTAATATAGGTACTTAACGTAGTACGTAAGTATCTATTAACAACAGTAACAAAATGGTGATTTGTGTGAGATTGATCGTCAAATAAAAGCTTGTAATAAACCAAGAAAAACCAAACACATTTACATATTTTTATAGGTACTTAAATGAATCATACACAGAAGATGTTACCTATCTCTACCTATGCGAATATACATGTGAAATTCAATATTAACAACAGTGCTTACTCGTAAAACAACACATTTACTTTTTTTTAATAGGTAGGTCGTTATGGCAAATATATCGGAACACAAATGGCTAGCCATATGAATTCTGTGCCAATGAGAAACGAGCAACCGCTTATCCGAATCAAAACGGCGTAAAGGTTATTCTGTGACCGTGTGTAATAAGTAGGTACACTTACCTAGTACACCAACGAAACCACCGATGAGACCATAAGAAACGCCACAATCCCCAGTTGCGCCTATAATAATTGCTATGATGGAAATAAGGGATCCGACGACGTTAGTAATGAACTTAGTCCACATGAACGTGTCGACAAGTGGTACGGAATCCTGAAAGAAAAAAAATGTTTGAATACCTACTATGCTAATGTCCAAAATACTCATCTCAGCGTATATTGCATGCATTCCCAGTAGAGTAGCTAAATTACCAAGTGTCCTGCCCGGGGTAACTAAAAAGATGCATTGATGAGGCGGGAGGAATATATGAAATCTGATTTCCTCAACAGATCCCTTGAATTCCTCTCAACAGATTTGAGAAAAGCTTTCGTAAGTTGGGTTCGATCGAGTATTTTTTGATAAGGATTTGGCAAGAGCCCCTTGGGCTTCAGGGCCCCTGGGTAGCTACGCTATTTCCGGTTCTACGGAGCCCGAGCTACTCTTGGACCAAAATCCAGGATTTAAGAAGTTGGTTAATTACAATTACGTGACTGTCTACTGAGCTTAGCATCCCTTAAACAGAGGAACCAACCAACCAAACAACGTTACGCTAGGCTCACTTTAGCAAGCCATAAACGATAAAAAGTAACGCCAGTGATAACACTCTAGGAGCTGTTTTGGTTCAAGAACTCTTTCTCCCATAAGGGGCACCTAATGAGCATCCTGCACTGTTATTAAATAAATAAATAAATATAGACACGACCTTTGTTTGACCTTTATATTGTATAATCCAAAATTCTTTTTTTTTAAACTGGACCACAGTAAATCTACAGTTGACATATTTTCTCAATAGAAGTTGCCACCAATAGTCGCTACTAAGCTATTTGTTTTACATAATATTTAAGAAACAATATTAAGCGAAACTCGACAACAGTAGTGACAGTAGCTAAAAGTCATAGTAGTCGTTTGGTTTCATTCATCGAGTAGATAGTCTGGATAGTTTGTGTTTTCATTGTTTTGGTAACGGTTTTAGAAGAAAAAAAAATTGGTGTTCTGTGATCTAGATATTGCTAAAAATGTTCGGTGTTACGGGTGTCCATGGGCGGCGGTGTTGCTTACCATCAGGTGATCCGTCTGCTCGTCTGCCACCTCTCATATAAAAAAAAATACCTTGTATTAAAACTATGAAGTCAGACAATTCTATTAGTCAAGTGCGACTTCAAACTTACTCACGATTCACGAAAGATTCTATACCATTATATATTTATACATTACTAGACAGTGCCCGCGGCGGTTCTCACGCAGTTTTAGTCTTTATTATTACAGTCTTCATTCGAAATACAAACCCGCGCAACTACCCCTTAGGGGTTGAAAGTTCAAAAGTATTTTTTTTATTCAAAACCCGTGCCCAAACATAAATTTTATGTTTCTACTTTACTAATTAGCAAACTCCAAACTGCACTCTTCACTCCCTATTTCACTCATTCAAAGGGTAATTTTCCAAAAATATTGAAGGGAATTTCTGTTTATTTCAAATTATACGTATAGGATCAAATTTTCACACTCCTAACATCAAAGATGGCGGACTATCATTCATCAACACAAACTTCAATTCCTTTTTTCACCCACCCACTTAAGGGTCGAATTTACAAAATTGTTGAAACAAATTGTTTTTGATTCGATATTAGCAGCCCAAATAACGATTATCAAGATTCTTATATTAAAATTGCTAAACACCCATATTGCGTTTCTCCGGTAACCTATCTTACCTACTATCGAAGCTTTAATATTCGAGTATCAACTTCAAAAACGGTATATCGAAGTTTTGAATCGAAGATATTTTTTTTACATAACACTGTATACAATCAATTTATTTTACATATGTTTCATTTTTCGGAAAAACTAATAGCTGATTTTCAGAACCTCTTTTTTCATTTTACAGTTGTTTAACTTACATTTTTTATTTATTCTAGTCATATTTAATATCGAAGTAACCTTTCTCCTATTATTGCAAACGAACTTATTTATTTGTAAACATTCTTTATTGAAATAAAAAACAAGTGTAAATAAAGATATCTATTTATTAAGGTATAGGACATTGGTTTAATTAGTGCTTAAGTTTGCATATGTATTGACAGAAGCGAATCGCTGCTAAACCGACTCCACGTAGTTTTGTCTGCCCTACCCCTAGGGTGTAATTCTAACCCGCGTAGGCGTAGGTTTTTGCTCCCCACCGCGGCTGAGGCTGGCTAAAAATCTGAAGCAACGGTAAGCTCCAGAGGGACCGCCGAAGCCTTGCAGCGCCGGAGACGTGGCAGAACAATGCATGCTGCATACTTGAATGCCTGCTTGCATGCATGCCCGGTTGCGTGCCTGCTTGAAGAGTTATTTTTAATTTTAAATCAGAAGTCTTTATCTGGGGGCATGGCAGTGCCTACACCAAGTCAAGCAAAATAGCAGTGTTTTCAAAGCAATTCAGGCTATTTTCGACCCCCTTATAATTTCGTTTTGGATAAAACAAGAAGGCTGAATTTTCAGTAACTAATCAGGCATTGTATAAACACGATATATTTAAAATTTCAGTCACTTGAACCAGTAGTTTAAGAATGACAACTTTTTGACAAGTTGGCATTCTGAATTTTGTCACTGACTGACTCACCAATCATCAAAAGTATAAGGCATATCTAGTAGACATAGAAGCTTCAAAGAAGAACGGTCACGTCCCATACTAATAAAACCCAGGCACGACAGAAACGAGACATAATATCTAATTTTTTTAGGTATATTGTGTATTGTTAAATTACATATATTTTATATTCAAAATCAATGGCTAACACCGAAAAATATTGCCGTTTGTTTTTGTATAGGCGATACACTAAAAAAATACAAAAAGTCTATTATCAAGGATCCTGTATGTATGTAAATAAATGACGATACAATAGCTATGGTGTGTATCTAGGAGATCTGGAGATGCAGCTGGATATATAATTTAACTCTTAATACAACAGTCAATTTAGGATTCATTGAAATCGTGGTAGGTTTTTAATTATTCAGTGGCATCTATCAATTGGCGGTGGAGGAGGCCTATGATCAGTAGTGGACAGCTATGGGCTGAAATGATGACGATTATAATCTATCACTTGGGTTTTAGGATTGAAACAAATAAAAATAAAACTAATAGGTAGGCATGTCGATATAAAGTTTTATTGAATTTCTATATCTCTTAAAACATAATCCATACCCATTGCTGGGTGGTCAAAGTGATCTCGATCTCTAGCTCACCCAAGGTAATATACAACACTAATGACGTGTGCGCAACTTCCCAATGTCCTTTTACCGTGGTAGCATGAGCAGTAATATTCCGTTATTGCGTTTATTCCATTTAGATTCTCATCAAACATAATATAAGTATAATATATTTTTGTCGTAACGTGTCGCGAATGAATTCTGCACCTGATTAAAGTGTTATTGTTTCTGCCCTCTATTGCCGCTGGATGTGTGTATATTTCCATATTATATACTCCCGCGGTTTTCAAATGCTCACTGCAATACGACCGTGCTAATCTCACGTGATATGTGCCGATTGAGAATTTAATTAACTCTTCAATGGTTAATTGTGGAAAATGCTCAATATCCGGATCATTACCAGTCATCCTGCGAAAAGACACTCTTTGTCGGTTTAGATTATTTCCTCCACATACTCAGATAATCGATTGGGGCGTTGTATATTTTGATTAATTTTTTCAATGAAATCTTCGGTGTTTGGACTGTCTCCATAAGGTTCTTGAAAATAATTGATTAAAGCTGCAGCAATTTTAAAATCTTCAAATATATGCGGCACATATTTATTGAATACTCTATTTCTAAGTATCTTGAAGACGCGCTTGAATCTCCCGTTTATAGCTTCCACAACCCATCGCACTATTGTAATGAGTCGTGATTTTATTAGCTTGTTCGGTGCTTAATTGTATGTCTTGTGGTCATTTGGTTGGCGGCATGTGAGCAACATAGCCATGTGTTTCGATTAAAGGAATAGGCTATTTGACAGTGATAAAAATATTCATTTCTTTTATAACATCACTGTTAATATATTTTTTGGAGCGATTTGTAATACTTGAGACAAAAATATTGCCTTATTTCATCAAAATTCGTCTTCTAAAATGGTAACGGGGGGACCATGTTGGCGACGGCCTTTTTTTTTTTTTTTTTTTGTTTTCCCGGGAGAAATGCGTTACGCAGACCCTGCCGCCGGGGGGCGACAGGGTACTGTGGGACTCACCCTCCGGGCCGCTTCTTCTAACAAGAAGCGGCCTGAGGGCATACCCACTAAAACTCCCGGGGCTCAACCACCCGTGGGTATAGAATGGGGTCACGGGAACTGCACTAGGCTATTCCCCGCAACCCCACTCCCCCACAGGCCCCTACACGGGGTGTGCGGCCACGCCCCTCCTCAGACTAGGAGGAGGGGGGTTGGGGACAGCCGGAAGAGCTGAGCCGTCCCCAACGAGCGGTGGAGGTGCCAATGGCAGTGCCGGCACAGGGACCCCCGTCCCTGTTGCCGGCTGGCCACCTCCACGGAGAGGACGAAGAGTTCTCCGCCGAACTCGTCCTCTCCTTGCTCGAAGCGGGCCTGCGAGGGGGTTAGTCTCGCGCTCCCGCTCCGCCGCCTCCTTCTGCGCCACCACTTCCTCATAGAAGTGGGCGAAGGCCGACCACGCCCCCTCATTATCCAGCATAGCTTCAACTATGCTGGATGTTGGCGACGGCCTATCCCAGCCTGGCTGAGGTAGAAGAAGCTACAGCGAGCCTAGGGGACCAAATACCTTCTAAAAGTCTCTGGTGCGGAATGCATCGAGAATTCACTGCACTATTATCCCATAAACATGAATGGAAAGTCAAAATGAAGTTAGAACTTTGCATGTGACCCGGCTAACTCCCGGCGCCATTTTTCCGGTCAAGGTAGTGTCTAATGTGCTACCAGTTATGTGCAGCTAGGCTGCGCATGAAAAATCGACTACTACTGGTTCCTGTAATGCTGCCATGTCCATCCGATGACCTCACGGTATTGTAATGTGTCTGGCTTCAACAATCATTTTCAATAATCTTGAGCTTACTTGGATTAGTGACAACCAATCCAAGTTACATTCTGGGAATATGTGAAACGCATTGGCGAAATTTCGGGCATTCCTTAGCAACTCTGTAAACCAAATCTACCACTCAGGATCGGAAAATAACAGTAATAGGGGTATAGCCTTCATAGGACCACCAGCATTAGACAAGTACATAGTGAATGACCGGGAACCATGATCAGGATATCAGGATCTGATGATGGGATCCTGGAAAAATTGAGGGGAACTCTCAAATTTTATAGGAGCACGTAATGTTTTTGTATCGTTTTTCAAAACTGCACTAGTATTTACGCCTGAGTGTATTAATTTTGTGGCTTTGCTGATGATGGAAGGTCAACTCCTCAACGGTAAGGAGTTCAAGGATAACTCTTTCAATACTGTACTGATAATTAGTTTTTAAGATATTTGGCGAGGGTGGAAGAGGGAGGGGAAGCTGCCAAAAAAATGAGACACTAAAAATCTTGAAAAAAAAATGTTTCTCCATAAAAAAAACCGTTTCAAAAACCAAAGTCGGTGCCTAATCAATGTTGAACAATTGAATGTTGTATTAAATTACAAGATAGTATTGGGTGCCGACTTCGGTAAAACCTTTTCTCGAGTATACTGTTATAAAATGTTATTTGAAGTGTACAAAGTGTTAAAAATATTATTTTACACTTTTTAGTTCGTGTTTTTTGAAGGCGGTTTATTTTTTGCAGATTTTTTTATTTAGCGCACTTGTGACTCGTTTGATGTTGCAAGTGTTCATAAGCGGTGGTAATCACTTACTACCAGGCACCCTATTTTTTTTATTGCTTATAATAGGCAGACGAGCTTGCGGCCCATCTGATGCTAAACGGTAACCGCCCGTCATAGACATGATATTAAACAACTAACAGAGCACTCTCCATGGAAGAGCCTATAGAAGAGGCAAAGAGAGCCAAAATCTCTTCGCGACTCTAACGACTCCAGTTTGTCCGTGAGATCAGGATCCCCGACAATCCGGATAGCTCGTCACTGCAAGGCGTCAAATGGATCTAGCTGACATTTAGGGGCGCCTGCTTAAAGATAGGAAAGCAGTGCTCTACGAAGAGTCGTACTTGGACTTTATATAGTACAAGTCTTAACCCAGGCGTGAAGAACCGCCTCGCTCTATTCAAGACCCCCATCTTCTTGCTAGCGAGTTCTTTTTGGCAGTGAACGCGCAAACTTGTGTCTTAGTCGGATTGAACTGAATAAGGTTCCTTTTACCCCACTTATAAAAAAATATCTTTAAAAAAAAGGTGAAGTACTCAAAAGGTTGGGCGAGGCGGGCCTAGTCGTGGTAATAAGTTATGGAAATCGGATGTTTGGCCTACGGAATAGATTCAGTCTCTGTTTATCCCACTGCATAAAAAGGGCTTAACCAACCGACCCCAAGGCTTTGATTCCCCATGCAAGCAAGATCCTGTTCTACATATTAAATCGGCTTCCGAAGTACTTTCTGGACACCCAAATCACTGGAGAACAACAACTGTGTCTTTTACAACTGTAAGCGGCGCTTCATGCGTTATTTTGGCTACATAATGAGATGAGGTGGTACTAATTTGGAACGATTAGTCGCGACTGGGAATACTAAAATGTGTTAACCCGTCTCACAAAATGGTGAGGTTCGCATTGGATTGCAATCGATGGCGCCAATATGTTGATGCTCGAAAGATGATCACCAACCACAATCATCAGCCATGATGGATATGACCAAAAAGAAGAAGAAAAATTTCTATCCATGCGTGTGTTTCTATGCATTGTATAAGTACTACCGTGCGATGTGCTTTATAAATCATCTCTGTTTTGAATAGCTTTCGCTGTCAAAATATGTCAATTACGCCCAAGGTAAAACGATCAAGGTAATTTGCGTATACTTTCGACTTAACGTAGGTATAACACGTTAAAGAAACAACGAGTAACCTGATTGACTTAAATGATATTCAGGTTAGAAACATATCTGATCTCATAATGTTAAGATGTTTTTTATTAATGTGGTGCCATTAATAAAAAACATCTTGATATTATGCATCGACTGATTTTGTTTATTTATCAACAGAATGATAGATACATAAATAAATATTTCACAACAACACCTACATAGATCTGTCTGTCTCCGAGATAGGTAGCTCAAGCACCTGTGTTACGGATATTAGAATCAACAGTGGGATATATCGTAGTTTTAAGTTATTTTGATTTTTGCACAAAATTAGAAAAACAATAATGTAATTTGCTGGCAGTTTAGTGAATAGATTAAAAATATGTATAGTTAGAGTTATTCGCTTTAGATAACTGAATAGGTAAATTAATAGTATAATCGTTACGTGTGATGTGTCGTTTTTTCTTACGTGGATTTTCCCGTGCTTGACCCAAATGTAACGGTAATCTTTGGTTTTTAAAACAGATTTCTTTTTTGTCAGCAACTTCTTGTGGGCGAGGGTTGGGTGGTCATTAATAAATATGCGTCCCGTACCGGTAAAGCCAAGATCCTCCACAGTTATGGTCTTCCGTGCTCGTGCAGCAGCCACAAAGTCCTCCTTGATGTACCGGTTTATGAAGCAGACAATAATAGATTTCTCTTTTGCGTCATGAACTGGGATGCTTGATACATAGTTTATCTGCGTCTTTGGGATGGCATAATCTACTGCTTTGCAAATGTTGTCCACTATACTGAAGAGGTTTTCTCCCTTTTTTAGCGGCACTCCTTTAATTTCTACGTTATTGAGTCGAGCCCATTGCTCTTTAGCCGAAAAATCGTGCTTGACTTGGGATATAGCTTCCTGAGTTGTCATGACGGCGTCCTGGATGCTAGTGACAACCGGCAACTTCGATTCCACTCTTGACAGGTGCTTGAGCTACCTATCTCGGAGACAGACAGATCTATGTAGGTGTTGTTGTGAAATATTTATTTATGTATCTATCATTCTGTTTATTTATCAACAGAATGATAAATATTTATTTATGTATCTATCATTCTGTTGATAAATAAACAGAATGATAGATACATAAATAAATATTTCACAACAACACCTACATAGATCTGTCTGTCTCCGAGATAGGTAGCTCAAGCACCTGTGTTACGGATATTAGAATCAACAGTGGGATTACAAATATATACATATAATACTTTTTTCTTGTAAATACATACATAGAAAACAACCAGACCAATACAAACAGATATGTTCATGCACACAAATCTTTGTACTGTGCGGGGATCGAACCCGCAACCCTTGCACCAGAGGCAGCATTGACTACGACTGTTCCAAACGGGTCGTCATATGATAACCATTGAATTTGCCTTAAATGACATTTGGTAATATTTTATTTGGTCTTAAATGTTGTATTAAAACATGACAGGCCAAATGTAAGGAGTTATATACCAGGTTGACAAAACAAGTGTCCTTTGGGCTTAAAAGGCGTGTCTTAAAATTATGTGTGTTTAGGTTGTAAAAGGTGTGGAACTAATACTTTGTCCTTTAAGAAAGTATGTGTTATAATATAAGTTAGTACTATAAGATAGTACAGCTCGAGCGCTTACCAGCAAAACACGTACGTCGATTTACCATCTGTTTCGGCTCTCGTCAACCTTTTAACCACCAGCTTAAAACTATCAAACATGAGGTGTGCAATTTGTGACTCAATTTGTGACTCAAGTTTCGTCGATGGAGTTCAATGTGGTACCTGTAAGAAGCATCTGGATTTCTCCTGTGCCAACGTACAGGAAGTGGCCTACCGCAAATAACGTTCGGAGAGGCGAGCTGCCTGGAAATGTCTTACCTGCATGAAACCTGGTTCTTCATCGTCTCCCTCGCATGACCAGCATCATTAGAGGTTATCCTAACCGAAATACGCGGCATAAAACTGCAGCTTTCCTCTCTTCCTATTCTCATTGAGGACGTCCGGTCAGTCAAAGCTGAGATCGCTGACCTCAAAGCTTCCTGTGAGTCCAACAGCGCAAAAATGGAAGATTACTCTACGCAACTGTCAAGAGTGGAATCGAAGTTGCCGGTTGTCACTAGCATCCAGGACGCCGTCATGACAACTCAGGAAGCTATATCCCAAGTCAAGCACGATTTTTCGGCTAAAGAGCAATGGGCTCGACTCAATAACGTAGAAATTAAAGGAGTGCCGCTAAAAAAGGGAGAAAACCTCTTCAGTATAGTGGACAACATTTGCAAAGCAGTAGATTATGCCATCCCAAAGACGCAGATAAACTATGTATCAAGCATCCCAGTTCATGACGCAAAAGAGAAATCTATTATTGTCTGCTTCATAAACCGGTACATCAAGGAGGACTTTGTGGCTGCTGCACGAGCACGGAAGACCATAACTGTGGAGGATCTTGGCTTTACCGGTACGGGACGCATATTTATTAATTACCACCCAACCCTCGCCCACAAGAAGTTGCTGACAAAAAAGAAATCTGTTTTAAAAACCAAAGATTACCGTTACATTTGGGTCAAGCACGGGAAAATCCACGTAAGAAAAAACGATACATCACACGTAACGATTATACTATTAATTTACCTATTCAGTTATCTAAAGCGAATAACTCTAACTATACATATTTTTAATCTATTCACTAAACTGCCAGCAAATTACATTATTGTTTTTCTAATTTTGTGCAAAAATCAAAATAACTTAAAACTACGATATAAAATTGTTAAATGGTTTGCAACAACTGCTATGCCCAGAAGCCGATTACCAATCTATGCTGATGCTATTGCAAGCAAAGCCTGTCAAGCCCTTGGATTTGTGATGCGTAGCTCCTTAGATTTAAAAAAAGCCAAAACACTAAAGATACTTTATTGTACCCTAGTCCATAGTCACCTGGAATATGCATCGCAGATCTGGAATCCTATGTAGCAGACTTACATGTCTCGTCATGAGAACATCCAGCGGAAATTTATTAAGTTTTTATGTTTTCGTTTGAGAGATCCGTATAAATCGTATGAATATCTTTACTGGTGTAGGACACATCATATCCTCCCTCTCACGCCTCAGGTGAGATAGCCGATATTTCATATGTATTAAAAATTGCCACAGCTATAATAGATTGCCCCCAGCTTCTTGCCAGCCTTTCCTTTAGGACACCTAAAACGCCTATAAGATTCATCCCGCAAATTTCCCTTCCGAGGGTGACAACCTACTATAGGCAGAACAGCTACTTATGGCGTGTGTGAAATAAGTTTAGCAAACTTAGTAAGGAACTAGACTTAGACCTTTTCAACACCAGCATACCAACGGTGAGACGGCTTCTGGGCGAGCGGTTCTTCGAACCGCAAAATATGTAAAACATATAATATAATATAATAGAAAAATATATAGATATTTAATAATAGCAATATGTTGGAATTGATGTTAAGAAATGTTTCGTTTTGCTGAATATCCACATTTATATTCTAAGTTTATGTCTGTTATCCTTCTACTTAATTTCTATCTGTGTGGACCTATACGAGATTTCTCTGTAACCATACTGTTCGGGCACAATCGGCTCGGCGTCGGACAAGACGCGCGGGGCGCGGTGCGCGGGGGACCAGCGGCGATGGGCCCCGGACTTCGACCTTACCAACGGTGGACCACGCACGCGTCCTCGACAATATTTCTTATTTACCGCAATAATTATTCTACGTACAACAAGCCTTTCATTCATCTCCGAGATTAGGATCCCAATCAATGGTCCTTCACGAAGCCTGCTGAGGAGAAACAGCGACAATTTAAAGATATTCACTACGGGGTCAACGATCAACGGATTTGAATCATCCATCGTCGAGTTAAAAAACGCCGGGTCACCGTCTTACGGAGTTTGAAGTCGCTGCTGAGGTCGTCAAATCTGAAGAAATAAGTAGAAAACACTGATTGAAACACGGAGGCTCTTCAAGATTCCAGAAGTCTAGACATTGGCTGCGTAATTTCAACGTGAAAGTTGAATATCTGCTGGTCATCATCGCTTCATCGTGGGAATCAGGTCACTGTGTGGATAAGGATAAGGACATTCTGAGTGAGTTCGTTCCAATTATTCCTTCCATTATCCCTTGCCAATCATTTTCAATCGTTAACTTCAAATATTTAACGGTTTTTTCTTAACTTCTGTTTTCTTTCTTTCTTTATTGCCTCAACCATCTTAGTTCAAGCAATAAATCACTTCTAGTGTTAATCTGCACGCTTTATAAATGCCTATAGCTAAAGCGCAGCTGTCGCATCGATACCTAGTTACGTATTTTTTGCACAGGTTAGGTAGGTAGTTACAACGGGTCGCATCAGATGTGCGCTTACTAGGTCACTGAACCGTTAGCTTTTCACGTCTTTCCATAAGCAATCTCATAGCATCTTTTTGTATTTATTATTTATTCAGTGTAGATTTTAGCTTAATTTAGGTTCTTTTCCGGTTAAATCATGGCATCTGATAAAGATAGTCTCTCTGTTTTAATTAAAAAGCGTAGTGCATTAAAATCAAAGCTTACAATATTTTGCAACTATCTTAACGTGTTGACTAGCAACAAAATTATTTCCCCATTGCAATTCATAGATCTGGAAGGTAGATTTAGTAAATTCGATGCTGTATACGTGGATTTCGACAATTTGCAGCTGGAAATCGAGGTGCAGTCGGATACCCCGGACGCCGAGTACGCGGAGCGAGCTCAGTACGAGGAGCGGTACCACGCGCTGGCTGCGCAGGCGCGACAGCTGCTGGCCAGTGCGGGCGGCGGTGACGGCGGGTCCGTGGCGAGCTCGGAATCCAAATCAGGTGCATCGTTACACAGTAACTTTATACGCTTACCTAAAATAGATTTGCCTCATTTTAATGGTAGTTATCAGTGCTGGCTTGAGTATAGGGATACATATTTGTCACTAATCCATAATTGCAGTAGTGTAGATAGCATAAGTTCCACTACCTTCGTGCTTCCCTTACGGGTAAGGCACTTGAAGTTATACAAAATATTGATTTTAACGCCAATAACTATGAAATGGCGTGGAACTTGCTGTGTGAGCGTTATAATAACAGTAGACTTTTAGTAAATAATCACGTGCAGGCATTGTTCAATGTTGAACACGTCTCGAAAGAGTCGAGTTCGTCATTGCGTCATCTTGTTGACACTATAAACAAAAACATAAGAGCTTTAAAGACATTGAACGAGCCCACGGAGTATTGGGATACGTTTATTGTGTACATGATGTCAAATAAGTTAGATGTAGTTACTAGTAGAAATTGGGTGGAATATCGCAGTAGTTTGTCGAAATCACCGTCACTGTCGCAATTTTGTACATTTATTAGTAACAGGGCTGATTTAATGGAAACATTAGAGGAAAAATCAAACCAATTAAAATTAGAAACTAAAAATAGAAGCTTTATAATTTCAAATAATAATATACAGAGCGATAATCAAAAAATATATAAAAATAAAATTAATAATCAAAATTTAAATTCTGAAATAAAATGTCCCTTATGTAATAATAATCACCTTTTGTACCCATGTGAAACATTTCGTAATTTGCATGTTGAAACACGAATTTTAAAAGTTAAAGAATTTAATCTTTGTTTTAATTGTTTACGTTCTGGCCATTCCACAAACAGATGTAGATTATCGCGCTGCAAGTACTGTAGTTCTAAGCATAGTACGCTTTTGCATGTCGATCAATCCAAACCTGTTTCCTATCAAGACCCTATGCCCAGTAGTTCTAGTGTTGCCTTACCGATCAACGTGCCTGGAGGTGCCTCTTTGCCTACTTGCACTCCAGACAATGTTGTCTTATCTAGTGACACGTCAATACAAAATGCTACTTCTTCGCATATTTTGCTGTCCACAGCGATGGTGCGGGTGGTCGCGAGCGGCGGCGAGAGGTTGGATGCGCGGATACTGCTCGATAATGGTAGCACAGCCAACTTTATTACTTCTTCCTTGTGCGACAGGCTACGGTTGCCTAGACGTAGTGCGAGCTCCATTGTATCAGGTATTAACAATCAAAGTTCCACTAGTACACAGTCTTGTAATTTAGTTATCGAGTCTTATAATGGCAACTACAAAGAGAATATAGAATGTTTAATATTGCCAGAAATCACAAAGATTTTGCCAAGTTCTGTAATGGACAACATTTCAAAATTGCTAAGCTCTGAAACAAAAAATACCAATTCTTTATTTACTTTTTCTCTGCTCGAATATATATTTATTCATTTTTTATACTGCTTATTTACTGAGAAAAAAAATTAAAAACTAAAAAACGTAAGATGACGTCATCGGACGGCAGAATGTAAAATATTTCTTTGCTTAGCACATTATAGTTTTAAATTTACGAAATGCCAAATCCATGACATGCAACTGTCAAAAAAAAAGACAACTTGTCAACGTTGAATGAATGAATGACGTTGACAATGTTGACACTAGTATTGTTTACCTTTGACAGTAGTACCTTTTTTTTATTAAAACAATGATAAGCAAAGGAATACCGCTGTATTCAGCCGTCCGATGACGTCATTTGGCGCTTACGTCTATTTAGAATATAAAGAATTTCAATAATTATTTTATGCATGAAAATGGACAAATTTTGAAAAAAGAAAAAATATGGGTCTGTTAATTTTATGTCTATTTTCATATAAAAAAACAATATGGACATGTTAAAAATATGAAATGTTGTCCATTGATATCAGTAATTTACCAATACCTACAGACCTTCATTTAGCTGATCCTACTTTCTATATGCCAACAGCTATAGATATTTTAGTAGGAGCTGAAGTATTTTGGAATATTTTAGGTAACGTCTCCATCAATTTAGGGAAAAACCAGCCCAAATTATGCGACACCAAGCTAGGATGGATAGTGTCAGGCCCAGTGGCTCTTCAATCACGTCCATCATCCTCACAGCTGGCGCACGTTTCCAATTTTTCTTCTAGTAGATTATTCGACACCAAGCTAGGGTGGACTGTGTCAAGCCCAGTGGCTCTTCAATCACATCCAACATCCTCACAGCTGGCGAATATCTGCAACTCGTCTTCCAACGAACTATGCGATAATAAGCTAGGGTGGACTGTGTCAGGCCCAGTGGCTCTTACATCACATCCATCATCCTCACAGCTGACGCATTTTTGTAATTTTTCTTCTAGTAAACTGAACACTGCAGATCTTGTTTCGCGAGGGCTGAAGGGTGACCTTATCAGCGAGAACTCGTTACTTGGTAACAAAACAAAGTGGGTAAAAATGCCCAATGATAATGTGAAACAGGATCTACCTAAAATATGTTCACATCAAATCAGTTCTAACAATCATTTCATTTCATTTCATCAATCAAATTCATCTAATCACATTATTCATTCATAAAAAATTTATTTAAATATATTACAACGAATCATGACTTACATACAAATATTTATTTACAATAAATAAATACAAAAATATAAAAATACAAAATAAAACTTACTTTCTAAAATGTTTTAGGTACAAACAAATGAACAAATATACAACCTATCCAACAACTACCTACTATTTAAATTACTACCTACCTAAATTGCAGTATCACTTATGCTGAGCCAGAATTTATAGCTGATCGAAAGGCCGAGGTTGTAAGCTTATAAAATCTTATTGCTGTACTATGTATCTTTGTCTGCCTTTCAGCAGTGCACAACGAGCTCGGCACTGACCTGACGAAAACTGCGTTCATGGGGTACCGATTGTCATTTTCTCTTCCATAATCAATTAATAAAATTTAATTACGAGGAGATGAGTAGGATGTTTGGCTCAGATAGAGGCAGTATTAAATTCTTGTTCCTTCAACCCTCGATCCTCTGATCTTTAAATTTGTCAGTCCTTTACTCCTTCCCACTTCCAATTGGGACGATCATTCACGTCTGTTCCGCATCCACAGGTATCTGACATCAACGTGATTTGACTGGAGCGGAATCAACGAGAGCAACGCGTCAAGCATCACTTCTGATTGATTTCATCTAGAGCATATTTCTACTTCAACAGACGACTCAGTGGATGGCGTCATCTGGGAAAGAGGACAACCACTGTTTCTGTGGGCACTGGGCCGCATCACTCGGGTCTTCCCGGATAGCGACGGAGCCACACGCGTCGCTGAGCTGTTGGCAATCCTGCCGGTCTTCTACATTTGCCCACTTCCCCTTTGAAGAGGTCAACCCGGGGAGGATGTTCGGGCACAATCGGCTCGGCGTCGGACAAGACGCGCGGGGCGCGGCGCGCGGGGGACCAGCGGCGATGGGCCCCGGACTTCGACCTTACCAACGGTGGACCACGCACGCGTCCTCGACAATATTTCTTATTTACCGCAATAATTATTCTACGTTCAACAAGCCTTTCATTCATCTCCGAGATTAGGATCCCAATCAATACTGATGTAAACATACATAAGACATGTAAATTCTGGTCTACCGTATGTAAATAAATAAAATAAAATAAACAGTCATCAAAACTTGGCTTTTATCACCAAAAATGCAAAAGTTGTTTTTTTTTACCGTAAATATTATGCTCAATATCGGGAATAGAAGAACCTTATATATTCCAATCAATAGAGCTTAAAAATATCTATAGAACTGCATCAAAAAGTCATTTTCGCCAAAATATCCTTTAAGCCCTTTGACACTTTACCATATATTTGATTTATTATTACTTTTTGTTATGTTTTGTAGCTATGCACCAACACTAATTGCGTAATTCTATATACCGCAAAACTTTTGTTTTAAAATTATACCTAATTGTATGTCGGTTCGCTTCATGCCCGCCGATCGTGTTATTCAGTAGCAGCAGTCAGATCAATTTGGGAAGGCGTCGGCTCGATTCACGGTGCCGTCTACCCGATTTGCGCAACCGTTGGCTCGATCTGTTAACCAGTCGGTTTGATCTGTGAAGCCATCGGCTTGATCTGCAGAGCCGTTGGGTCATTCTGCGGAGCCGTCGACTCGATCTGCAGAGCCGTCGAGTCAAACTTTGGAGCCGTCGCGCCTCGGTATGCGGAACCGTCGGTTCGATCTGCAGAGCCATCGAGTCGAACTGCGCACCCGTTGTGGCTCGATATTCGGTAGCGGTTCGATCTGCGAAGCCGTCGTTTCGATCTGCAGAGCCGTCAGATCGAACTGCGGAACCGTCTCGATCTGCAGAGCCGTCGGGTCGAACTGCAGAGCCGTCGGCTCGATATGCAAGTTCAAGAATATAACCTGTACTCACACCCGCTGTTGCTAGTAATGCTTAAAGCCGGTAAACATCTGAAAGAAAATATTTTACGTTCCCAATCGTGATAGCATCTTCATCACGTCATTTATGTAGCCATTCCGCTGTCACGGGCATCAGGTCGTATGATACACGACTTAAACTTGCTACAGACAGAAGAGGAGCACTGCGTTATAATTTAATGAAGTATACTTATGATGTAAGAAGGGGTAAACTTTAGTTTTTATTTTGAATAAAAATAGTGATACTTACATATCCGTACCGACCACTTTTTCTTCTATCCTTCTCAATAATTGTTGTCATGTTATATAGTAAGAGTACGCTTTTTGCGCCGGCAGAAGGTAAATACATCTCCGTAAGGGCAAACCCATGGCACAGAGCTGATATATGACTGTTTTCGATGGAAGAAAACGATTATTACAGGTCTTTCCGAGGTTTGACCTGAGTAAGGCCTTGCCGGTTTCCTATTCGGATGAAGTTCTGAGGTAGAGCCGCTTCGTGCTTACAGGTGCGTCCACTTGCTTGCAGACGTGACCTAGCTCACCTAGCAGGTGAGATGAACGAAGTGTGTGCAGTTGTAGATGATAATTATCTCTAAAAGCTCAAACCGAAGGCACAGACCTATAATAATCGTTTTATTCCCTTCAGGGTGGAAAACGGTCACATTTTCACTATTATTTTTTATGTAGTTAAATTAGCGACACGCATGTGTGACTGTGTCAAAGACAAACCGCTCAGGTTTTTATGACACAAAATTTAAATATTCTTATTGTAAAATGTTAAACAAAAATAAATTAACTCATTTATATTGATTTTGAAAATAAAGGAATCCTTTTTATATGTATTTTTTTCCATCCACTTACTTATTTACCTATTTTAATAATAATTTGATTTTATAATACTAACAAATTTTTTAGATCTGCAAAGTTTGTTTTATTGCACAATCTATCTAGCTATCTATTTTGGACGATTGCAGATAAAGTTGTAAGGTAATCAAATTTTACTTACAATACAAAGTCCGATCAAAAATGCGATCGCGACAAAAAACATTATACCAGCAAGCCCAAGCAGACCATATGTAAGTACTTTCGCAGCGCCTGTGCATTCTTCGACTAAGTATTCGAAACCCGAACCAAATGGGTATATCTGAAAAAAAAATTCATTAAATCCTTTAACTATCTATACTATATAAAATCTATAACTATATCTAGAAAGAGTTAACGCCTCGGCGGGTGAATGACTGGCTGACTGATCTATCAACGCACAGCCAAAACTACTGGACCGAAAATCATGAAAATTGGAACATGGGTAGTTTTTAGTGGTTAGTTAGGCGCGCACTCAGGGGTTTTAAAAAATTCAACCCTTACAGGGGTGAAATGAGGGGTTAGCGCTAGTATGAAAGTCTGTCATTTTTGATGTTAAAGTTTTGAAACTTCGGATTACGTTTATTACGAAACAAATTAAATTTACCTGTTTCAGTTTTTTTTTTCAATTCAATCCCTATCCCTAAGGGGGAGAATGGGATAGATTCGTTATTTTTGAAGTTAGAGTCGTGAAAAGTAGTATTTGGGCTCATCATACAACTTTAAGAAAAGTGATTTGGGCATTTTTTTTCTTCAAGCCCCAAAGGGGTAAAATGGGGGTTGAAATGTCGTATGGGAGATTAGTCATGCCTTTTTTATTTATTTATTTATTATTTTTTTGATGACATAGGCGGCAGACGAGCAGACGGATCACCTGATGGTAAGCGATTGCCGCCGCCCATGGACACACACAACACCAGTGAAGTCACAAGTGCGCTGCCAACCTTTAAACTCCACTTTCTCCCCATATGGGCCTCCGGTATCCTCACTCACGCAGCGAAACACAGCACAGTGCTGCTTCTCGCCGGTTTTCTGTGAGGCCGTGGTATCACTCCGGTCGAGTCGGCCCATTCATGCCGAAGCGTGGCTCTCCCACGGTTAATGAAAGATGGCTCACCCCATAGCCTTGCGTCTAGCCACTGCGACTAGTAGATGATGTATTGTGGCAAGAGATTAGTCATATTTAAAGCTAGAGTCGTGAAAATTAGTATTTGCACTATTCTTAAAAAAATATTAGTAATTTCAGCATATTTTATATTCAACTACCTAAAAACTGAAACCCGACTACCAAAAAAACACGCTTTAAAAAGTACGAAACAAGAAAATTGTCTCTACTGTAATTATTATGCCGTATCGCCGTGGCGATGTGAACAGACGGCCGTTGGGGCGGAAAGGTCCTCGAGTGGAGGCCACGTACAGGAAGTCGCAGCCGTGGCGCCCCCCACGAGGTGGTTGCGGCAATCCATTGGATGCGGGCGGCACAGGACCGATCTATGTGGAGAACATTGGGGGAGGCCTATGTCCAGCAGTGGACGTCTATTGGCTGAAATGATGATGATGATGCGATAAAAAAGGTTATTTGTTATACAATTTAATGGACATTACAAAAGGACTAGAAAAGTGAAAGTTCAGTCGTGAGTCTGTATCTGTGACGTAGTTGGTAAGTTACTGCGAGATCAATGGGCTTAGTGTAGTAATCAGAGTGTTTCCTTACAAACTTACATACTTATTTAGTTTCAACACTAAGTATAGTTATCTTAGTTTAAAAAAAAAGTGGCTGTGACATACAGACGGACAGACAGATATATATCTGAATATCGGGCAAGAAACGAATCCACAAGGGCTACGGAACCATAGAAACACGCCAAAGTAAATACTGGCAGTCGCCCGTAGCTTTGCTTGCTTGGAATTCGTTTTGCCACAAACAATATTTTCATACGGCATCTTAAAACAATGAGTAGTATAATAAAATAGCTTTGGCAGGAAACTACTTTTTGTGGCAAACCAAATACACGCAAGCAATTCTGCGGGCGACTAATAGTTATTTATA
Source organism: Marasmia exigua (assembly GCA_019059595.1). Taxonomy (NCBI): domain Eukaryota; kingdom Metazoa; phylum Arthropoda; class Insecta; order Lepidoptera; family Crambidae; genus Marasmia; species Marasmia exigua. The sequence goes on along the minus strand of JADPWL010003188.1, from coordinate 312,335 downwards.
CTTGAATTATAACATCGTGTGCCGTGAATGTTTGCGTTTAGTAGAGCTTAGATAAATTTTAAACTAAACAATACGTACTCACCATCGAAATGATTCCTATTAAGAAAACGCCCGGCTTCAAAGGAATACAGAAGCAGCATTTATCGAAAGTCATTAAACAATCAAAAAAACCCATGATTTAAGTTAACCAAAATACAATAGATATTTACAAATGTCTACGTAAAATCATAGAATTATAAAATTACTATGTGTAGAGTATGTATATAAAATCCTTATAAAAATCACTACCTACGTTTTTATTACTAGGTAAGGTGAAACCAGAGTCAACAACATGTCACCAATCTTAGAAGAACTGAAGTATATCCAGTAAGGAAATTTACTACTTTTAGATGGTATATATATTCATAATTAGTCAGACGTACAACATAGATTTTCAATTTAGCAAGATTGGAATGACTAGATTAATGGACCCCTCACAAATCTAACATAATGTAAAACTCATAACGTGCCATCTATACGTAGGGATGGTGGTATACTCTTAAATTTAGTTGTACCTATATTTGAAAGCAAATTAAAGTATATTTTTCAAATACCTAAATAGTAGAAAAAAATATTAGTATGAGACTTATGAATATAAGGATATCTTTATTATTAAAGAGTAATGTAACAGTTTTTTTACAATATGAAAAAATCTTCGTCATGAGAGCAGATTTATCGTCGTAATAAGTCCTCAGATCACTATTAAGGTCTTTTTTTCTTTGTTGGTAGCTTTATTTGGTAGTGGTAATATTCTGGTAATGCTAGTTTTAGTAGTTGGATGGAAAAGAAAATGCCGATTGTTTATAAACATTTTTTAAAAATTATTAGTGTAAGTACAGTGGCGGACACATCAAGCTATACAAAACTGTCAAATTTCTTCATTCGATTATAAACCTTACATGGTTACACATTGAGTTCGAAATCTATTGAGGAAATTTGACAGTTTTGTATAGCTTGAACTGTCCGCCACTGTACGTGTCGTTCCGTCTCAGTTTTTATTGTTTAAAATGTTTTTCACCAAATACAATGAGTCGTGCCAGACGATTTGGCTGGGCTGATAAGTTGCAGTTAATATGGTGCTGGTGCATTTAGGATTTTTTTGTACTCGAGTAATTGCAATAATAGGTATGAGTAAAATCTTTTTACTTGATATAGGACTTATGTGTGGTTTGGTGTGACAAGTCAATTGTGGAAATAAAAGTGTATAAATAACTCTTTAACATTTGTTGTTTTGTTCAAACTAGTTTCCTCACTAAGTAAGATTTTTGAAGAATTAGGTTTTGTAATTATAGGTACCATATTAAGTAAGATAATTGATTTTTAGACTTCCACAAATCTTAATGAAGGACAAAAAATAACCCATTAAAAATAAAATATTAGATAGTTGGGCCCTACCTAAAAAAAAGCTAAATTTATGTTGTTGGGACCGTTGAGTAGATGTCGCTTGTTAGATGTTATCACAAAAAGATGTCAAGATTGTTCACTAGATAGAATACTCTGTGAGTACAACTAGGTATCAACCATAAAGAAAATGAGAATACAGTGATGACAGCCAAAAGAAAAAGTAGACGTCAAGTTATCTACAGGTACAATAGAGTCAATACGGCATTTCAACAAAAGAGGAATGCTTACTTATTTATGGCACAACAAAGCCTATATCACGAGGAGGTTTCGACCTTTAAATACTCTAAGGCTTCCACAAAAAGGACTAATACCGAATTATTAACTTAATCCATAGCCTTGTATACATACCTATACTATTTAACTTACGTAAATAATAAGTATAAGTATGTATACAAGGCGTCCCAAGACAAGACAAGGCAATTATTTTTTCCGGTGCGATTCCAATATATTAAAAAAAACTTTCAAGGCAGTTTTGTTTTTTTTTTATATTTTGAATAAATTGATGTTTCCTTTAAGTGAAAAACGCTAACTTAAGGATTTAAGGTGTAGGGAACTGTATTCCTACTCAAGTGTAAATATTGTTATTTTTCTGTTTTATATTTATCCAATAAATTATTTGTTTACATTGTGTAAAATAACTAGTCCGCTCCTGCGCCTTTAAAAAGACGCGCGCCTTTAAAATATGCTGCCGCGCTAGTGATATCGGCAGTAAGTATGTTCAGCAGCTGAACATAGTTTATTTACTGCCGATATCGCTAGCAGCTAGCTGGCCAGCAGTATAGTTTGTTAATGTTTTGACGCCTAAATTACTAGTATCTTGACAGATTTCGGTTGTTTTAATGTGTAAATAATTATTATACTAAAGTTACTGCTCGCATCATCTGTAAATACTTCGTTATTCCTATTCCCTTCATTGTGAATATTAGTTAAGTGAAATTTATTATTTCCTACATATCCTGCTTTTTTATGGCTGCACATTTTGGCAGAGGCCAATGTCGATTAAAGAGACACAATTTTTAAGAAAATTGACCGTTATGAATGAGATTATATTCTACTGGATATGATTCTAATTTGAGTTCTTACACCATCTAAACAAAGTTTCGCATTTTCGACAGACACTCACTCACTCATGATCATTAAAATAGAACTAGTACTTCCCATAATCTGAAAGAGCTGAAATTTGGCACAGAGTAAGGGTTTAATGGCCAGATAGAAGGACAACTATAAAAACTAGGATAATCGGAGATCTGGAGTACCTGGTTTAAACCAACTGCATAAATGACTTGGTAATCCCATAGAAACATTTTCTACATAAAGAAGTGATTCCACCAAAACATTCTGTAAAAAACTAGCCAAGTCTCGATGTAGCTGATTGTTTATCTCTAAAAAGTAATGAAATCATGACAAAGGCGTGCTAAGTAAGTCTAAGGTTTCTTACTGCGATTCCTATAGGATTGTTTATAGTTAATGTTGTGTGACTTGGCCGTTGAAGGGTACACAAGGGTAGCTTCATGAAAACTTTTCCTAACCTAAAAAAGATAAAATTCTACGTTTGAAAATGTTACGATGTGACATGTGTGACTGTGTCAGATACACATTGTAATTTGTTTCCAATTTCCTTCAAAATCTTCAAAAGAACTTTCGATACGAAATTGCCCGTCACCGTACCATCATCGACTTTTTCAATCATACCTACCTAGCCAAAATTCCTTATTAATATTTAAAATGAATTTTCTAAAGTGTTTCCCTACATTCGAGAAGTGCTGCTTTTGTATTAATTTGAAAATAGGAACGATAATCATTGTTGCAATAAATGCAGTAAGTACCTACCTTCAGGCGTCCATTGTCCCTAATCGGAATAGTAGTAAACATTTTGTGATGATATTCTGTATAATGTCGATGGGCTGTATTCATAAACGTTCAATAAACCTTTGTTAGCTAAAACTTTTGATAAACAATGAAAACTGCTCTATAACACCGCTTTAGCTAGCAAAGGTTTAACAAACATATGAATAAAATCCGATAAACATATATGAATAAGATCCGATATATTTCTGTCGGTATGGTCATAGAATTATTACAATAATTCTATGGGTATAGTTGCTAATACATAAATGCTATAATACTTAATTGTTTAGTGAAGTAGAAAAGAACATTTTTAAAACGCTTAAAGAATTTAGAAGTAAAGCGGTGGAGGCCACGTACAGGAAGTCGCAGCCGTGGCGCCCCCCACGAGGTGGTTGCGGCAATCCATTGGATGCGGGCGGCACAGGACCGATCTATGTGGAGAACATTGGGGGAGGCCTATGTCCAGCAGTGGACGTCTATTGGCTGAAATGATGATGATGATGCGATAAAAAAGGTTATTTGTTATACAATTTAATGGACATTACAAAAGGACTAGAAAAGTGAAAGTTCAGTCGTGAGTCTGTATCTGTGACGTAGTTGGTAAGTTACTGCGAGATCAATGGGCTTAGTGTAGTAATCAGAGTGTTTCCTTACAAACTTACATACTTATTTAGTTTCAACACTAAGTATAGTTATCTTAGTTTAAAAAAAAAAGTGGCTGTGACATACAGACGGACAGACAGATATATATCTGAATATCGGGCAAGAAACGAATCCACAAGGGCTACGGAACCATAGAAACACGCCAAAGTAAATACTGGCAGTCGCCCGTAGCTTTGCTTGCTTGGAATTCGTTTTGCCACAAACAATATTTTCATACGGCATCTTAAAACAATGAGTAGTATAATAAAATAGCTTTGGCAGGAAACTACTTTTTGTGGCAAACCAAATACACGCAAGCAATTCTGCGGGCGACTAATAGTTATTTATACTTGAATTATAACATCGTGTGCCGTGAATGTTTGCGTTTAGTAGAGCTTAGATAAATTTTAAACTAAACAATACGTACTCACCATCGAAATGATTCCTATTAAGAAAACGCCCGGCTTCAAAGGAATACAGAAGCAGCATTTATCGAAAGTCATTAAACAATCAAAAAAACCCATGATTTAAGTTAACCAAAATACAATAGATATTTACAAATGTCTGCGTAAAATCATAGAATTATAAAATTACTATGTGTAGAGTATGTATATAAAATCCTTATAAAATCACTACCTACGTTTTTATTACTAGGTAAGGTGAAACCAGAGTCAACAACATGTCACCAATCTTAGAAGAACTGAAGTATATCCAGTAAGGAAATTTACTACTTTTAGATGGTATATATATTCATAATTAGTCAGACGTACAACATAGATTTTCAATTTAGCAAGATTGGAATGACTAGATTAATGGACCCCTCACAAATCTAACATAATGTAAAACTCATAACGTGCCATCTATACGTAGGGATGGTGGTATACTCTTAAATTTAGTTGTACCTATATTTGAAAGCAAATTAAAGTATATTTTTCAAATACCTAAATAGTAGAAAAAAATATTAGTATGAGACTTATGAATATAAGGATATCTTTATTATTAAAGAGTAATGTAACAGTTTTTTTACAATATGAAAAAATCTTCGTCATGAGAGCAGATTTATCGTCGTAATAAGTCCTCAGATCACTATTAAGGTCTTTTTTTCTTTGTTGGTAGCTTTATTTGGTAGTGGTAATATTCTGGTAATGCTAGTTTTAGTAGTTGGATGGAAAAGAAAATGCCGATTGTTTATAAACATTTTTTAAAAATTATTAGTGTAAGTACAGTGGCGGACACATCAAGCTATACAAAACTGTCAAATTTCTTCATTCGATTATAAACCTTACATGGTTACACATTGAGTTCGAAATCTATTGAGGAAATTTGACAGTTTTGTATAGCTTGAACTGTCCGCCACTGTACGTGTCGTTCCGTCTCAGTTTTTATTGTTTAAAATGTTTTTCACCAAATACAATGAGTCGTGCCAGACGATTTGGCTGGGCTGATAAGTTGCAGTTAATATGGTGCTGGTGCATTTAGGATTTTTTTGTACTCGAGTAATTGCAATAATAGGTATGAGTAAAATCTTTTTACTTGATATAGGACTTATGTGTGGTTTGGTGTGACAAGTCAATTGTGGAAATAAAAGTGTATAAATAACTCTTTAACATTTGTTGTTTTGTTCAAACTAGTTTCCTCACTAAGTAAGATTTTTTGAAGAATTAGGTTTTGTAATTATAGGTACCATATTAAGTAAGATAATTGATTTTTAGACTTCCACAAATCTTAATGAAGGACAAAAAATAACCCATTAAAAATAAAATATTAGATAGTTGGGCCCTACCTAAAAAAAAGCTAAATTTATGTTGTTGGGACCGTTGAGTAGATGTCGCTTGTTAGATGTTATCACAAAAAGATGTCAAGATTGTTCACTAGATAGAATACTCTGTGAGTACAACTAGGTATCAACCATAAAGAAAATGAGAATACAGTGATGACAGCCAAAAGAAAAAGTAGACGTCAAGTTATCTACAGGTACAATAGAGTCAATACGGCATTTCAACAAAAGAGGAATGCTTACTTATTTATGGCACAACAAAGCCTATATCACGAGGAGGTTTCGACCTTTAAATACTCTAAGGCTTCCACAAAAAGGACTAATACCGAATTATTAACTTAATCCATAGCCTTGTATACATACCTATACTATTTAACTTAAGTAAATAATAAGTATAAGTATGTATACAAGGCGTCCCCAAGACAAGACAATGGGCAATCATTTTATTCCGGTGCGATTTCCAAATATTAAAAAAAAACTTTCAAGGCAGTTTGTTTTTTTTTATATTTTGACTAAATTGAGTTTCTAAGTGAAAACGCTAACTTAAGGATTTAGGTGTAGGAAACTGCTATTATCCTACTCAAGTGTAAATATTGTTATTTTTCTGGTTTTATATTTATCCATAAATATTGTTTACATGTGTAAAATAACTAGTAACGCTCCTGCGCCTTTAAAAAGAACGCGCGCCTTTCAAAATATGCTGCCGCGTTAGTGATATCGGCAGTAAGGAATGTTCAGCTAGCTGAAAATAGATTATTTACTGCCGATATCGCTAGCACTAGCTGCCAGCATATAGGTTTGTTAATGTTTTTACGCCTAATTACTAGGATCTTGACGATTTTCGGTTGTTTTAATGTGTAAATGAATTATTATACTAAAGTTACTGCTCGCATCAATCTGTAAATACTTCGTTTATTCCTATTCCTTCATTTGTGAATATTGTTAATATCATGGAAATTTATTATTTCCTACAATATCCTGCTTTTTTATGGCTTTCACATTTTGGCCAGAGGCCATGTCGATTTAAAAGACACAATTTTTAAGACAATTTGCCGTTATGAATGAGATTAATAATTCTACTGGATAGGATTCTAATTTCTGCGTTCTTACACCATCTAACAAGTTTCGCATTTTCGACAGACACTCACTCACTCATGGTCAATTAAAATAGAACTGTACTTTCCCATATCTGAACGAGCTGAAATTGGCAGCAGAGTAAGGTTTAATGCCAGATAGAAGGACAGCTATAAAACCTAGGATAATCGGAGATCTTGGAGTACCTGGTTTAAAGACCACCTGCATACATGACTTGGTAATCCCATAGAAACATTTTCTACATAAGAAGTGATTCCACCAGAAACATTCTGTAAAAAACTAGCCAGTCTCGGTGTAGCTGTTGTTTATCTCTAAAAAGTAATGAAATCATGACAAAGGCGTGCTAAGTAAGTCTAAGGTTTCTAACTGCGATTCCTATATAGATTGTTTATAGTTAATGTTGTGGGTGACTTGGCCGTTGAAGGGTACCAAGGTACTACATGAAAACTTTTTCCCTAACTAAACAAGAAAAATTCTACGTTTGAAAATGTTACGTATGTGACATATGGTGACTGTGTCAGATACACGTTGTAATTTGTTTCCACTTCCTGTTCAAAATCTTCAAAAGAACTTTCGGATAAAACGAAATTGCCCGTCACCGTCCAGATCATCGACTTTTTCAATCATACTACCTAGCCAAATTCCTTATTAATATTTAAATGAAATTTTCTAAAGTGTTTCCCCTACATTCGAGAAGTGCTGCTTTTCTATTAATTTTTGAAAATAGGAACGATAATCATTGTTGCAATAAATGCAGTAAGTACCTACCTTCAGGCGTCCATTGTCCTAATCGGAATAGTAGTAAACATTTTGTGATGATATTCTGTATAATGTCGATGGGCTGTATTCATAAACGTTCAATAAACCTTTGTTAGCTAAAACTTTTGATAAACAATGAAAACTGCTCTATAACACCGCTTTAGCTAGCAAAGGTTTAACAAACATATGAATAAAATCCGATAAACATATATGAATAAGATCCGATATATTTCTGTCGGTATGGTCATAGAATTATTACAATAATTCTATGGGTATAGTTGCTAATACATAAATGCTATAATACTTAATTGTTTAGTGAAGTAGAAAAGAACATTTTTAAAACGCTTAAAGAATTTAGAAGTAAAGCGGTGAAGTTAATTTATTTATTTATTTGGAAACAAACAGTCATTTACAAACTTTGCACAAAAAATATGATTAATAATAGACTTAACGTTTCACTAATTGCAATTAAAAACAGCACTAAGATATACTAATATAGACTTTAGAACAAACAAACAAAGAAATTTTAGTTCAGAATAGACTTAAAACTATCGTTACAATAAATCTAACATGATAAACAAAGAAACAATGTAAACGAATTTAGTTAGGGAAAATCCGATTTTAAACAAGTTTCAAACTTTAAAACTTAAGTAAGTAATTTAAAAAATCAAAATTTCGATATTACTTATTTACTACACGTTCACTTGTGTACAGACAGCCACACGTTCGGTCACTTACTATCCGCCAAATTTCCCCAGCCGACTCCGACCTGAATGTGTTTAACATTCAAGCAAGAGTCGACCGGAGAAACCTGGCGGATCGGTATACTCGTAATAATATCGGTTAATAACAATTTCCGTCAGATAAAAAATATCTGATTATTACATACATCATGTACTTGTCATGCATAACTTCATAGTCCAACATCCGTCCCACTAGACGTATCCACATAAACAAAATGTTTAAAATTAATTGTATGGTAATTGCTGGCCTGTATGACTCGTGGTCCTCCCGCGTTGTTCACCCTAGCGAGTCGGGGGAAACACGAGCCATTGCGAATTACTCACCACGAGTAATTCGCAATGGCTCTTGCTTCCCCCGACTCGCACTTAGGGTTGCCAGGTGAGTCCGCAAAAAAATTACGGACAACCCAAACATGGCTGTATGCTGGGTCGCAAAAAAGTAAACATTGTATTGATCTGTCCGGTATGACTATTTATTTTTTACCGGGCAAGCCTCAAAAATACCGAACTAACTACACTTCAATATCGGAAATCTGGCAACTCTACTCGCACTTGACGAGAGAGGATATGAATGGTATATCATGGCCAGTCAACTGGCTATTGCTCTCAAGTACCTAACAAGGTATTTAAACTGATCGTTGCGCTCCATCTTATCAAAGCATCCACAAAAAAACCACTTCTAAGTTTTTTTACGCTAACTATACGCTAATTTATTATTTTTAAACGAAGGTACAGTAAAACTGCTAATAGATTTGTATTAATTGTGGCGATTTTTTAAAAAAAGTACAACGATGAATCAATAATGAATCAATAAAGAAATGTATCAAGATTTTGTGTAATTTTATCTTCATTTAATACAAATCTACTAACGGAGCTAGTTACGTCGACTGTGTTCAGCCAGGGCCATCGTAGATGATCAATATCCTCCTCCGCCATCATTGTAAACTTGGTTTAAAGGTCTAGGCGATGACTGCTTACTAGGTACTTACCTTAATGGAAAATAGAACATTATACGAAAAGTAGACATAAGTAATTTTATATATTTACATGGGACTACAAAGTTATTTATGCAGTTCTAAGATATTAGGTCTGAGATATTATGGCATCTTAAAAAACTGGATTTAAATTTAAAAAATTATTTAAATGTTTCCTTGATTAAAGCTTCTTTCTAAATAGTGCCGTACAGTTTTGATGATTGGAAATGGTGATTTCAGAATTTATTATTAGAAGAAATTTAATGGATTTTTTAAATATACCGTGAACAGGAAATGTTAAAACTTAAATATTTGTAATTCGGCATAACTTGGGAATCCCATATAAAGAAAATAATATTACCAAATTATATTTGCTGTTCTTCTCACCACCACCTTTTCTCTAGGATGAGCCATATCAGACTTTTCCAAACATATTTTAAGTCTACTTTTCATATAAAGTGGTATTTTAACTTAGTTCAACTCTCACATGGGGTGTAGCTGGGTTAGCTAGCTTCATCGTCAGTCCATTTAAGTCCCCACTGCTGGAGCACGGGCCTCCCTCAATCACATGAGAGGTAATTGCCATACTCACCACGCTTGGCAGACGGGTTGGCGAGGGTTTTGATATAAATGCAGAGTTTTCCTTCTCTGGGTGCTGATGATCATGCCAGCAGCTTTACCTTAGTCGCCTTTTACGACACCTCGGTAAGAAAGAGGGCGGCCTATTCTACTCTGCCGGGGACCACACGGCCGGTTAGCTAGCTTACTAGTATGTAAGTTACTAATATCTTTTGAATTGTTTCAGCTATTCATAATAAACAATATAATGGAAATAATAATGAGAAATCATTGTAAAGAGTTATGGCTGATATTAGTTGGATTTATACCAAATTTGGTTATGACACTTTTTTCGATTTACTTCTTTTTGTCTTTATGTTTCGTGAGTATATACCCAATGTTTATTTACACATTAATATCCTATTGTTTACGCGGTGGCACAGTGGCTAGTGGGCTGCGCTTGAGGTCCTGTAAGTCGGTCAAATGCTTGAAACTTGTCAGCAAAGTCTGATGCCCACCGTAAAATTAACTATTATGGGTCTTATTCATAAAAAATCAACCCACTATAACGCCGTTTTCGTCCCGTAATGTCAGTTGTACCATTGATGGTACAAGTGACACAAATGCTTCTACCGTTCGCTTTAAGTCACTTGACCAATGAGTCGGTAGGGTCACTCGTTGCAGACGAACGATTTAAAATGCAATCAAATTTTTACAAATACAAATAGTTTTTATTTTCATTAAACATGTGGGTTATTGGGCATTACAGTAGTTCCCACACTAGGAAAAGTCCTGTATCGTGGGCACGCGGTATAAATAACAAAACCAGGAGAGCGACAGATTACATTTAAAACAAAGATAACATTATCAACTATTTGAAACTATGCTAACACTAAGTAATTTATTTAACAAAAGTAATTTAGTTAAAAAGGTTAAAAAAGGTTTAAAAAAAAAGAAAGGTATAAATATATTGTAATATAATATGCTTGCTGTCTGTGAAGTGTGCGAGCGAGATGATAAGAAACTAAATCAGTAGCGATCGTGCGCTCGTTTTGAGGCATGGCCTGGAGCTCTGCTTTTTTTTGCATTTTTGATTTTGCTTGCCTCATTAGATTCCACGAGGCTGGCTCGACGCTGGCTTGCTGTGTAGTTGCCAAAGTGATGATGAAGTGAGGAGAGGATGGAGTGAAGTTCCCACGAAGGTGCTGAAGAATGTTCAGTACTAGGTCACCACTGTAGGGACTTGGTATGATTCCCAAGAAAACGAAAGATTTTCCGCCAAGCCGGGTGTTATTGGCTCAGAAACCATGGTCCAAGTGTACCATCTTGGTTTGTCGTATATATCTCAAGTCGGTAGAATCTTATGAGACTTCCGACCAACTGTCAGATTAGCGCCATGTGCTGTTGGTAGGATGGTACTAGTGGGCGAACTTTTTCGTCGGACGATGGTAGGGCCGCATACCCCTTAAATAAGTTATTTGTTCAGCATTTGTTTTTTTTTATAACATGCTTTGTGGCAGTACATTCGTTAGTTCCGGATCATCATATTTTATTGATATGTTGTTAAAATCGACTAACAACCTCTTAGCTTGTTAAAGTTCTTGTCCAGACAGCTTATCCTTACAATGTGCTAGAAGCTGCGTGGCGTCATCCCGGTGACAGGATTCCGGTTCCCGGGCTCTTTTCACCCTCCTTATGGAATGACAATACGTTTTTAACAATTTTTAATTGAAAACCGCTGCCACCATGATGTGAAACACAAGCTAGCGAGTTGGGATCTGTTTATTTGACTTATGTGGGTATACAGTGAAATCACAATATCAAGTCACCGACATAACTAAATGTTAAATATACTACAAACTTTTCCATCTACGATAGTCACAGTACCAGTTGAAAAACCTCTTACGTTGTCCATCCAATCAACCCTTGACGACATATGCGCTGAAGCTCCAGAGTCTATGTAGAATTTGTTATCTTCGAATGCGTCATTGACATTCAGCGCGCACAGAGAGTTCTTGTGATTAAGGAGTTTTTTCTTTTTATCTTTCTTATATGGACAACTTGGCCGTTTATGTCCTGGTTCTATGCAGTCATAACATATTTAAGGCTTCTTTTGTTTCGATTGAGGTTTAACTTGGTTTTTTCGGGTTTAAAGAGCGGAAGCAGACTTATCCAAAGTAGTTTTATTAAGTTCATTCAGTAACTTCGTCTTTATTCTAGTTCTACTGTAATTTGTATATTGGAATTTTCAAAAGCCGTTTCTATGCGTGCATACTGAGGACTAAGGCCTCCAAGAAGAATTGCAGTCGCCTTAAGCCTGTGTCTTTGTAAGCGGATGACAGCGCATCCCATGCCTCTTTTGCTGTTTTGCAAGTCCTTACGTGAGTGATAGCCATACCATCTACAGTTAGGCATATCTGCGACAGTGCTTTCCGATCATTTTTCAGCTTCTTTTCAGCAGAAATATCGATATCTGGCGGGGATATCCACCGATAGTTGCCCATAAATCTTCGTGGATGAGATGAAATGCATACGGATTTTGAACTTCCATGACGAATAACCATCTCTGTTTATAAGTGGTTTAATCGTACCGAGAGAAATTGACATATTATCAGCTGTTTGGACGTCACTCACGACGACAAATATACAATTACAAAAAGATACGTTGTGAACTATTATTTTTTACTGATTTTCATAAATCATACACGAGCATACAGCTAAAACTCACCTGTTCACTATTAAATGAAGAAACGCCACAGCAACTTCTCCACGGTACTGGCCACTGCTGCTGTGGCTGAGGTTGTGTCAAGGATTTGGTGGCTGATGCTGCAAGTGGCACTTCACAAGTCCGAGGTAATTTGCTTTCACGGACCTCGGAAAAAACAACCTCCTGGCTCCAGAATCATGGTGGGTGAAATCTCCATTCCAGTTGGAGCCACTCTACTACTACTTGGCCTGGTGCTTCACAGCAGATGGGCGTTTGGAGAGCACATGGAAAGACTAGTCCCGAGATTAGTTAGCGCCGTAGGGGCTCTTAGCCGCTTGCTGCCCAACATGAGGAGGAGGTGCTAAAAGCTGCCGGGGCTTATATAGCCCTTCCATAGGATCTAGATGCAAAAGTCCAGGCCCTTGTGTACTGGCAAGGTGCTCAAGCTCGTAGTCAAGGCTGCCGTCCTCCGCCGGACACAGTAGTGCGGTGGCGAAAGGCAGCCCAGGACACATCACTGGGCGAATGGCGGTGGCGACGTAAAGGGTCAGACACTAAGTATAGGATCACGACGTAGGATTCTGGCAGCGATACGGCTCATTCAAGATAGATGGGTTGGACGAAAGTGGGGGTCGATGACCTATCGGTTGACAAAGATCCTCTCGGGACATAGGTGCTTCGTGAGGTATCTGTTAATCGTCGCCGGTGCAGAGTCGACTCGAAGATATCACCATTGTGACTGTACGGAAGACACCGCACAAAATACAATGGCAGAATGCCCTGTGTGGGATAGACCACGGACAATATTGATCGTGTTCTTGGGAGATGGGGACCTTTCTCTACCGACCGTCCTAGAGAAGATAGTTAGTAGCGAGTGTGCGTGGCAGCAGCCTCCTTCTGTGAGGAGGTGATGTTGCAGAAAGAGACTGCAGAGCGGGAAAGAGAGCGAGTTCCGGTCTCACTCCGGCTTCGTCCCGGACGGGGCAGACGCGCCAGAAGAGGAGCTCGTCACAAAAACGCCCCGCCTGGAGGGTCTCGGGTGGTAGGTGTGGGGGCACCGGCTGTCCCATAATGAGACACCATATGAGGAGAATGACTCGCTGTACGCGGGCGCGAATTCTTAAAGTCAAGGAGTGGGTACTATTATTGCACCCCCCTGAGACGGCCTGCCCATTTCGTCTGGCAGACGTTGGCCGTAGGCGAGGTCAAACGAACTGTTGAGTCACCGTAGGCCTCGCCTATAAATCAACAGCGAGCGTCAGAGGGTTTTTGGTGGGTAAACCTCTGGGAGTCTCACACACCCCGTCAGGTCCCCCGACCTGACGGGAAGGTGCCTAATGCATTTTCCCTTCGTTACAAAAATGGTTGACAACCAATGAAATGATTCATGTCTAGTTGCCTGGTAAAGGGTTAAATTTTTGGTTATATTTTTTATGTGATATGTGGCAGACGAGCAGACGGATCACCTGATGGTAAGAGATTGCCGCCGCCCATGGACACCCGCGACACCAGGGGAGTCACAAGTTCGCTGCCAATCTAAAACCCCCGGATTGGGCCTCCGTGAAATATGGTGCAATTTGGAGTATGTGCCATGTTCGCGCTTTGGTATTGTGTGGCGCGCAATGTCCTAATAGATGGAATTCCATTACGCTCTACATAACCATAGCCGTTTTCGCGATTGGCACTAGCACTGGCTAGGCGACTGATGTTATTATCTCGGTATATATAAGTTATTCTCCGATTCTTATATCTCATATCGTAGACGTAAATTTTTAAAATTTCAAACAAAGATTTGTTGATTTTTTTTAAGTATATTTTTTAACAAATGTCTTTTAACGCTCTTAACATACGTTTTTACTAATCAACGTATGTGAAAACACTTTAGTGTTTTTTATGAATAAGACTCCATACACATATTAAAAAAAAAAAGATTTAGATTTTAAACACATATTTCCCGAAAACTATGTTGTAAAGTTCAAATTTTAGTACTTCGTTTAATACGTTTGGTGAAACGGGTGGTGCCCAAATTTCAATGTCAAGTTGTCAGTTGTCACAGAGTTAACACATTCACAAATTTTTCAACTATTTAAACATTTTTTTTTTGACTGGCGGTGTGGGTGTTGTGATGAGTTGCGCTAAAGAGGCGCACCAAACAATGGGGGCTATCGCGTGTAAAATATCCGCTAGATGGCGTGCTTGTGAACTTCATCATCATTGAATTGACAATTTGACATATCACGTCTAAAAATACCCAATCACCTTGTATATGAACCTCAGTGCTAATAGTAGGTACCTACGCCATTTTGCAGATATTTTGTACGCGATAGCCCCCATTGCAGTAACAGCGGGCGTGAACGGCTCGCGAGCTACACTTTTGGAGCATATTCGTCAGAATATTATGTGGACTTAAAAGAGGCCCCGGGTTCGATCCCCGGATCGGGCCAAAAATGTGTATCTCAGAAATTCTTAGTGTCAGCCCGGAGTCTGAAAGTTATTGTACCCCCGTGCCTCGGAAAGCACTTTAAGCCATTGGTCCTGCGCATGATCGATCTCCGGTCGTGCGCTCACACTTGAGCACTATAATGTATCCTGCGTACGTGGCTGATCGTTAAGATGGATCTTGTGAGGGTCCCCATTGGAATTTTGAGCTTTTGAGTGTGTCTGGCTTTAGTAAAAGTTCTCAAACGATTGTAAATTCATTCTCTAATTTGTAAAAGTCGGCACTCAAAAGTTGCTAAAGTAGAAGACATTCGGGACTTGGGAGTAACCTTGAGCTCTAATTTAAAATTCACTACTCATCTAAACAGCAAAATAAAAAAAGCAGCGCAAATGCTCGGCTTCTTAAAACGCAGTACGCGTGATTTCAGGTTACCACGGACTAAACTAATTCTTTACAATAGCTTAGTCCGTAGTCACTTGGAATACGGCAGTGTGGCTTGGAACCCCGTATACAGCGAGCCATCTCAAAGAGTAGAGAGCATACAGCGTGCATTCACACGACATCTGGCATACTTATCTCATGACATATCTCATTCGCGCTCCTATAATGAAAGGTTGATCTTTTTCAAAATGGTTAGTTTAACGGTTTTACTAATGAATATACTACAGCAAATATCTATTTAACTACCAAATGTTACGTAAATTGATTGATTTTTATGACAGATGTTTCAATTGTGGGACCACCTTAAATCGATCAAAACTTTTGGATGGTTTTTTTTACAAGCTAAAAATTTAATTTACAATGGTTTAAGTACTTTTACTAACTCTTAGTCACACCCGTATTTTAAATATTATTGTGGTTCTCACTTCATGTAAACTTATCGCGATCGATTGAAGGGCCACCTTCTGATTGCTACTTTCTATTGTTGAGTGAACAGGGGGACGGGTGACGTTTTATAAAATTTGTTAACGAATCTTTTGCTAAGAGAATTCATTTACAGGAGTTGTAAATTTTAACTAGATAATAAGATATGGGCACCTGTCAGTCACGACTGAGGGTCCACATTCAACCGAATGTAGCTTTTGAGTGCAGATTTTACAAATTAGAGGTTGAATTTACAATCATTTGAGAACTTTTACTAAAGCCTGACACATTCAAAAGCTCAAAATCCCAATGCGAATCCTCAATGGGAACGCACACAGATGGATCGCCGTAGCCGTAATCGGTTGGAGGATATTATTATTATGTACCCTTGGAAAAAACCACATTTCGTGAAGTGCACATTTTGCGAAATGCTCATTTTTAGAAATGCACATTACCTATGAGAAGTGATCCATTTCTGCAAAATGTAGGTACATTTTGTGGTGAATGCTAATTTTGAGAAGTGCACATGAATGTGGGTCGATGGCTAATTTAATTAGATGGCTGTGACATGGGTACGAGTCCGGCGGCGTGTTATTTAATAGGTATTTATTTTTTCAGAAATGGGGATTCCCCTTCGGAGTTTATATATATGTTGTATTTTTTACACACATTTATATGTTCATGCATTCTATAATAGAATTTATAATTGCGGACACCAAGGGCAAAGGTTGCGATTTGATTCTAGAAAGTATAATGGCGTTTATTATTTTTGTTCGTAAGTATTATTTATTCTTACTTAATAATCAAATGTTTATTTTTAATATGGTGTACCCTGTCCTGAATGATATTCTCCATTAAAACCAATCTCAATTAAAATTCGGCAAAATAATTAATTGCTTCATGGTCTCTAGGGCCAAAACTATGCATTTTTTGCGAATGATACTTTGACATTTATATACTGTATTTAATTACCTACAGCTTAAATCTAATCGCACCTCTGAAATATACCCCATACGATCCAAGCTAGATAGAACTTTAACTAATTATGTTCTAAAATAGATATTTTCATGACATGCTCCCTGACGCGCCCACTTCGATCTAGGTAAATTTAATAAACATGAAGAAATGTATTAAATATGTATAAGATTGTAGTCTTAACTAAAAACAATGTTAGGTTCATTATAGTTCAGTATAGTAAAATCGTTAAAAATCAGCATTAATAAATTTAAAAGCAACAAATTAAGTAACAAAAAATAAAAACGAGTTTTTCCGAAAACTCACTTTTTGTGCTGTAATTGCACAAATTGCTAATATAAGTAATGGTTATTCATTAAAATTTGAAGAAAACATAATTTGCAAAAAATCATAGTAGTGGCCCTGAAGAGCAAACACCAAAAAGAAGAGAACATATACTCGTAGACTGCTTCTTTAATAAGATCTGTGGCGACACCTTCGATGGTCCCACATTGTACTGCGTCGTCGTATCGTTAAAACGGGGGGGAAGCGTCCCGAAAAGACGTACCCAAAGAAACAGTATAGAGAAGTACGTAGCGACGGTACGTAATGTAAGTTGTAGGTACGTAGGCAGCAGCAAATGAAACCCCAAGCTTGAATGTACGGCTACCAACACGAAGCGGTGGAATCTTGAAGTGGGCTGGGAGCCGGGCTTCTTCTCTCGTTGACTAGCGAAGTAGTTCTTAGTCTAGCAGTGTTATCCTTTTTTAACAATATATCTCCGTCCCTTTCTAGGGTCTGCCTATAAGACCGTTCGCGGTCCTGCTCTAAACATTGCCTCTCGCTCTTGCACTGTGTAGGTTTCCTATAGTCTACTCCAATTATGAAGTCCTTTTTGACAGGTGTTTACTAGGGAAGTACCCTTGGAAATCAATACTCAGTGCCATCAATTCTCGATTAGTAACCAATTTCAAATCAATTAACTTTCAACAACTAAGGTTAATAGAAATTGTCGTAAGAATACTTTTAGACATTAAAAACTTCCAATCTTATTGTTTGTTGAAAAAGAAATACACGATTGGATGTTTAGTATAGTTATATATAGATATGGAATGTCGTGAAAAGTGTCAAAACGAAAAATGTAAATAAAATTATCCGGAAGAGTATACAAATGGTGTTATCGGCATCGGAGGTGCCGTTTGGTGATAAGAGCCAAGTAAACATTTAGGCTGAAAACAAATCTATTAACTAGGAAAATAACAGCAAGAAACGATGTACAAAATAGTCAAAATATATTATATGCTGTAGTAAGGCTTATTTATATTGTTTTATACAATACATTTGATTTAGGGCTGTATAAAGCCTCAAAGCCTAGCTTTTAAGTAGCGTCGGAAATCTCTGAAATACGATGTGAAAAAACGCTATGAGACAGTTTATAACACTAAATCTTCTGTTCATTGGTGTATAATTCCTCTCAAGTATCATCATGTAAGGCTTGATAATATCTGTTCAATGGTTATCTAGGAATCCCTTAAAAAGCAAATTCCTGTACAATAGTGTAATATATCGCTTATTACTGCATTAGAGTCAAACACTATCTTATTTTAAAGCTAACTCTATAATCGTCAATTTTCCCTAAAGTACAGCCCTCGGTGTGCTAGTAGAGCATTATAACGTTGATAGTGTCAAAAGATAATACTGCAGTTTATCAACGCACAGCCGAAACTACTGGACTTAAAACCATGAAAATTGGAATAAGGGTAGTTTTGTTATGTACACAAAGAAGGGATTTTTAAAAGTTTAACCCCTAAAGGGGTGAAATGGGGGGTTAACGTTATTATGAACGTTTGTCATTTTTGATGTTAGTTTTGAAAATTTGGATTATGATTAGTGATAAAAAAAAATTACCTGTTTCAGTTTTTTAAATTCTATCCCTAAAGGGGTAAAATGGGGGTAGAAACATTTTATGGAAGATTCATTATTTTAAAAGTTAGTCATGAAAATTGGTATTTGGGCTCATCATACAAATTTGGGAAAAGTAATTTGGGCATAATAGTTTTTTAGATTTTCGCGTTGCATTATAACAATAATGTATCAATACGGGGATTAACACGATATTTATTATGTGAAACAACATTGTGTACTCACATATTTGGCTCGACGTTTCGGCTACGTTACAGCAGCCGTGGTCACTCGTTGATACATTATAATTTGGGCATGTTTTTTTATTTAACCCCCAAAGAGGGAAAATGGGGATTGAAGCTTTGTATAGGAGATTCGTCATATTTAATGCTAGAGTCTTGAAAATTGGAGTTGGCACTGTTAATACAAAATTAATATCAGTACTTTCAGCATATTTTATATTCAACCCCCTAAAAAGGGTAAACGGTGGTTAAAACGCCGTATGGAAGTTTGGTTATTTTTAAAGCTAGAGTGATAAAAATTTATATTTGGGCTTTTTGTATAAATTAAAATATTTAGCATTTTTTTTTTTGCTCAACTCCTTAGAGTCTAATGGGGTTGAAACGTCGTATGGGATATTCGCCATATTTGATACTAGAGTTGATGAAAAGTAGAATTTAGACGGAAAATTATCAGTACTTTTTTATGCAACCCCTAAAAAGGTGAACGGGGGATAAAACGCCCTATAAAGTGTCGTTATTTTAAAAACTACAATCGTGAAAAATTATATTGGTATTTTTATATTCATACAGAAAAGGTTTAACACTTTTTTATTCAACCCCTAAAAAGGTGAATGGTGATTACAACGCCGTAAAGAAGTGTCATTTTTTTAAAAGCTAAAGTCATGGAATATTATATTTGGTCTTTTTATATAAATTACTAGCTGACCCGGCAAACGTTGTTTTGCCATATAAATAAAAGGGTTGATCGTAGAAGGGTGAAAATTGAGGATTGTATGTATTTTTGTATGTTGTATCATAAAAAAAGAGAAATTAAAAATTTTGTCTAAAAAATATAAATAAAAATTTAGGGGTGGACTACCCCTAACATTTAGGGGGATGAAAAATAGATGTTGGCCGATTCTCATAGATACCGGATAAGCACAAAAAATTTCATCAAAATCGGTCAAGCCGTTTCGGAGGAGTATGGCAACGAAAACTGTGACACGAGAATTTTATATATTAGACTAGCTGACCCGGCAAACGTTGTTTTGCCATATAAATAAAAGGGTTGATCGTAGAAGGGTGAAAATTGAGGATTGTATGTATTTTTGTATGTTGTATCATAAAAAAAGAGAAATTAAAAATTTTGTCTAAATTTAGGGGTGGACTACCCCTAACATTTAGGGGGATGAAAAATAGATGTTGGCCGATTCTCATAGATACCGGATAAGCACAAAAAATTTCATCAAAATCGGTCAAGCCGTTTCGGAGGAGTATGGCAACGAAAACTGTGACACGAGAATTTTATATATTAGATTTACCTTTTTTCTATTCAAACCTAAAGTAGTGAAATGGGGTTAACGATGTGCGTGTGCATTGAGTTAGCACCCATTAGAAAAAAAAATATGTTTATCATTTAGTAAAAGGTCTAAAACAATTGTAAATCCGATCATACTACTTGTAAAATCATAAAATCTGAGATAAATAGTTAGACGTAGGCTCACTCAGTCCTCACAGAGGGTAAGTTAGATCTCCGTATATAATAAGTTAACAAATACCACATAAGGTTCCCTTTTTTGTGCAAACTCTTTCGAGCTTGGGGTTTTCTTTAAAGACTGTCATTGAACCCTTTTTAAAAAATACAAATAATTCTTGAGCTCACTCCATCCTCAAGCTAATTTAACCCCCGATATTCCTGGAACTAACTACAGAAGCGCATTTAATCATATGCCTTGTTTGTCTCTTCGGGAGTCAAAATTCCACCCCCTCCCCCCACTAAATATAATAAAGGCGTTTTTGGGTTTATTGAAAATAAACTGAAACATAATTCATTAAAGTAGATTTTTATTTTTCTGTATCTATTAACAGTTATTTTCGTTTATAAACATCAGCGTTATAAACTTTTTCAAAATGAAAGGAACAAACTGCAGGGAAACATGGTAATATCGAATGCTTATAGATAAGCCCTGTCATGATTAAAATGTGTTAGATATTTAACTCAACAAAAATACAAATAAAATCCTTTTACACACGGCGTCACGTGGAGTTATGTTTGTTAAACTTTGGACCATCACCGCACAAAATACAATAATAAATAAATTTACTTAATAATTTATACTCGCCTGGAGGTTCTAGCTGAGGGGTAGGGCACACTAGCGACGCCAATCGATTATAATTTTTAGCTACTAAACCGGATCTATTTTAAACAATGTCGTGTGCGTTCCCATTGAGGGTCCACATGGAATTTTGAGCTTTTGAATGTGTCAGGCTTTAGTAAAAGTTCTCAAACGATTGTAAATTCAACCTCTCATTTTTATAAGTCAGCACTCAAAAGCTACATTCGTTTTAATGTGGACCCTTAGTCGTGACTGACAGGTACCCATATCTTATTATCTAGCTAAAATTTACAACTCCTGTAAATGACTTCTCTTAGTTAAAGATTTGTAAACAAATTTTATAAAATATCACCTGTCCCCCTGTTCATTCAATAGTACAAAGTAGCAATCAGAAGGTGGTCTTTAGCACTTACAATAATTATATCAATGCCAAATTTATGTACTGTACCCTATTTAATGTAATTTATATAGCACTGATTTTGGTGTCATATTATAGCTTATTATGCACTTAGATCGAATATAACATTACCAAGAATATTGGTTGGGGGAATGAATATGAAATGATAAAATAAAAATAAAAGTATTGTGAGGCGGCAAAAAATGGCAAACATGTGCTACAAATGATAATATCGTCTAGGTAAACGATTTCATCATTCAACCCGAACACCTAGAAAATTGTATTCAAGTAGTTTTAGCTATACAGTGTGGATAAAAACTGACGTAAGTGTGAGTCGGGCTAGTCCATCGAGGGTTCCGTACGTTAAGTAAATAATTCCGTACGTTGTTTTAAGCAGCGTCTGTGCAGTGTTTCGATATTAAAGGGTACTGGAGACCAATCTGTGTAAAAAGGGTGTCATTTAGAAGATATAAAATACAACTCAACTCGAATATCTATAAATCACAAACCTTTCATTGATTTACAACCCCTTTGTTGTCCAACCACTACCATTCTCACCGTTGGACAGCTGCCAGGCGCCGGATTTTTTTAATAATGATAGTATGTCACACTAACTAGAGGGATTTCGTTACTCTATAAATCACATACCTACTTTTGTGACTAACTTATCGTCTAAAAATGCAGATTCCCCATGCTTTAAAAGTTTGTATCTATTGTCTTCTTCTACAGTGAGCTGTAATATTTTTCCCATAGCTAGATGTTAGGTTAACTACTTACCTAGCTAACTCCTAGTAATTCGTTTTAAGTAACCATTTTGTTTTCTTTTCTTTTAGAGTTCATGTATTTTACTTGTGTGCTCGTCTCTTATAAAGACCATATCTGATTCCTAGACCTTTATTGGTGGTAAATTAAATTATCAAGTGCGAGCGAGACATACCTAGATGACGTGTGGGCTAAGGCAAGACATGACAATTCAAAAGGTAAGAATATTTATAATATACATGGTGCTTAATTTAGGGTGTAAGCCCTAAGTAAGTAAGGGTACCAAAATATCCCCAAGTATTTTCTAACATTTTTTGGAGTTTTTAAGTCCTGCCAAAACCGGATAGATTTACATTCGTTCTCTTCAGGCGAACCAACCAATTCATGGGATACCTTAATAATTTTAAATTGTAGTGTCCAAATTGACTAGTTCATCGAAAAGTGAATAAATATACGACACATTTACGACCAGCCAGTAATGAATTAAGAAGACTTAAATCCTTTTTTGTACCATATTGTTTTAAGGAAAGGTAATACAATACAAGTGATCTTTCTTTTATATTTTTTATTCAAATAAAAATGTATTAATTTTAATCCCGGGATCATAGTCAGAATCCCGGGGCATGTCCATATTAACATCTATGTTTGCGGTCAATGAACCCAAATGCTCTACCTACTCCGATCATTGCTTATATTCATAGAAAACATCCAGACCAATACTAACACACATGTTCATGCACACAATAATTGTTTGTACTGTACGGGGATCGAACCCGCAACCCTTACACTAGAAGCAGCGATCATTATCACGCCTCCAAACGGGTCAAAATCACATAGTCATGTTGCAGCCACATCTCAAAATTATTCGAATTCGCAACAGGCTACCATCTCAAAGCGTTTTCGCGCATGCATTATGTGTAATGCTAATCATCCACTTTATTCATGTGAATTTTATTTACTTGCCCATTAAGGTGACGCAACGACGAAACTAGCGTCCCTAATAGAAAAAAAATGTGGTACCTGTACACCATTAATTGATGATATTTCGTAGTTTTAAGAGTAATAAATATCGTAAGAAGCTTAACTCATGTTTAGATACTTACCCCAAAATTGTACATGGTGTAAGTACAAACTTTTATATCATTATTTCGATGTGCCTTTGTCAACTCTAAATGACTGATAAAAAACCAGCCAAGTGATCCAAGTTTATTCCCGCTTTTCTCCACTGCAGCGCTAGTAATCATCAAAACAAATATGGCGTCTGCAGCGAAAACAGCTGTGAATGATATAGTTTCATTATTTCGTTTTTGTGTGCAATTGTAGGCAAAATTTAAGTGTAATAACATGGAAATGACAAAGAATAGTACATTGTCGTTGTCTGCAAGTTTTTATCGTTGAGTGATTTTAGTTTAAACAACTATCGGCCTAGCCATCTAATGATGGTGGCGATAAACGTTCGGCCATCTGGTTAAACGATGCGGTCAACGACATGGCCAGTTCTTCTTCAGCCATTTGATAGGAAGCCCTCGTTTAACGACCGCCCTAGGCGTCCGATTGGATGGCTAATTGAACCAGTTGGCTGCGACATATACACCGTTATTTTTTATCGTTTACATACCGAAAACCTTATAATAGGTATCGTGAATAAAGTACATTTAGCATGTTAAATCAAAAAAATAAGCGATAAAACTATTTATTTTTTTCATTTCATTTATTATAACCGTGTGGAAATTTAATTTTGTATGGAATAGCTGATTTTTTTCGCTTATTTTGTTCATCTAACATGTTATATATTCGCGATACGTGGTTATGTGTTTTTTGGGATTTAAACGATACAATAACGGTGTAAAGTATTGGTATCAAATCGGTATACACCTTTTTTCTAGTCAACTATTATGAAAAGTTGTGTAAAGTGAGTGTTAAAAATATAATTTAACTCTTTCAGTTCGCGAATTTGAAGGCAGTTCTTTTTCCTAAGGTTTTTTTATTCAGATGAGTGTGAATTTCCAGGTCAAGCACCAGCGCCGGGAAGCTGTACCAGCAATTGGTGGCTGCAATCCTACAAGAGCCACCAACATTAGTGGCTGTAAGAAGGATGTGCGAGCGACTTTTTTGGATACGTGACTCGCGCACATCAAGAAGCACTTTGGGTACCTATGGTACCTACCCAACAGCATTGTTGCAAGATGCAGACATCTTCACTCAACACTGCATTGTAGCTGGCTATAAAATATAATCTTGAAGTTCAAATTTATCTATTTATTTTATTCGGATATCCAACAGCAAAACCATAAGAAAACATGATACATTTTTCAAAGCCAATGACAGGATATCACAACATGAATTTTATGACTGACATCTAAATATTATTAGAAGAAATCATATTCAATTGAACAACCAACAATATTTTCGACTCATTTGCTAAATACTGATTATTATATAATTAGTACAAACAACTGCCCATAAGACTGCAACAAAATGTCTAAAGCATCAATAAGAAAACTTGTACGTACAGTCGCCATCAGATATTTAGTAGCGGCCGAGGTACGCAAATATTTCGAAGGAGCATTAAATTTCAATATATTCGTTATGCTAGAGATAAGGTCAGCTATATTATATTTGTAGCAATGGGGGTAGCTGTTTTTTGTTAACCATACTTACCAAGCTTGTTCTGTTATTTACTAATATCATATTTTTGCATCCACATTTGGTTAACTGTGAAGAACTAAGAGGTACGGTCAGCATCAAAAGTAGCTTAACACGTACCATGTCGAAGTAACTGTTCTGCCTATTTTAATCAGTTTCTATGGGGTACGTAAAAATGTTAATTTGACATGGTACTAAAGTGTTAAGCTACTTTTGATGCTGACCGTACATTGGAGAAACATAAAAACTGTATACTTTTTTATTCGTATTCACTTTAATTATCCAGCTAGGAAGACACAACTTTTAAGCTGAAATTCTTCGCTATAATGAATTCCTTGAATTTGATACATAAATCGGGAGGTACATTGGAAGGGCATTAGATCAATATATTTTTATTATATTTCAAACGTTAAACAGCCGAGGGCCCAGCTGGGAAGATCAGGCACTTTATCGTAACTTCTGCCAAAACGGTGGAGGTACAATCAATTCTGTTGATAAACTCCAAAGGTACATTGAGCAACTGAAGTAA